>WFMF01000143.1:243882-409246 GCA_011033025.1 Beroe forskalii
TTTTCGCTTTCGACGAAACTTTAATGAACATTGGTGTTTGAGGTGAATGAAGGCGAAGGCATTTAGACGCATTCCCTTCTAGCTATTGTTTTATGTCACTCTGCCCCCAAATAGAGAAAGGGTTCAAAGGTACCTACGTACAACCATCACGAGCCCTTAGTACTTACTAACTTTAAAAGAAACGTGATGGATCTAAATATGCCACTCGAACACGAGGCATGAAGATTAAAGATAATCACAATGATTATTTCAGAATCATGGACAATCCAGAAAGGTCCTGTTCGTGTCGACAGGCAGTGAAATGGTTATAAGATACCACCTACCAAAGATGTTGAACAGGACATAGTACTTTCTTTGTCTCCACTACAAATATTCCTCAAACACTCAAAGCGTGAGATAGAAGCAATCAACGTTTTTAAACTGGGATTGAGAGAAAGAGCTGCAATTACCCTTTGTCAGCGAAGTTCTAGGCAGGCAAGAATACTTGATGTTCACTGTTCATACTATAATGCACCACAAATTATACTCTTAATTAATGCTAGTAATAGTACTTTTCTGGCATATTATGCATGTTCATGCCAACTTATTCTCTGCCCACCTTATAATGTAACAATAGGCTATCATTTCGATGCATATTGTGCATATTAAATTCGGCTTTACATGTTCTAATTATCATCATAATGCACCGGCTAGGTTGTGACTGAGGCTTGGGAAGTACAACGATACATGAGTGCATGATTTGCAGCTAATCATGAAGAAACATACAGTAGTTACTTAGTTAACAGATAAAGTAGAAATTTAGGATTTGGTGGAGGTAACAGTCAAAATGCAAATTTATATTATTGTTGACTTTTCACCGTAATGCCAATTGCTAATGTAACGACCATCGAGAACCTAGACCACGTAATTTAAACGCATTGGATTTAAAACAGCAGGAGACATTTTATTCTGCAATTATCCTGTCTAAAAATCCAATATTTCGTTGAATAATGATAATACATGGCCAAAAATTGGTGTTGATAAGTTGATAGTATAATTCAGGCAATTTTCGAATCAAAGAACAATCAGAAAGTCTAAATTTGGACTTTGAAATATACCTCTGCAAAAACAGCGCAGAGCCGCAGAAAATGATATTTTATCAGGAGTTCGTAAGTTGCCCATGTGACATCTAAATGCGACATCTGACAATGACATCTGTCAATGATTCGTGTTAGCTGAAACGACACCTTGTTCTGCGTTGGATTAATCTGGATTAAACTTGATGAAGAATACGCCGGCATCAATCTCAATTTACTTATTAATTAACTGCAACTGAAATATTGAACATCCAACTTTAAGATGCTCGGCAGCATCTTCAAGGAGACATGCATCTTCAAGGAGGCATGCATCTTCAAGGAGGCATGCATCTTCAAGGAGGCATGCATCTTCAAGGAGGCATGCATCTTCAAGGAGAAATGCATCTTCAAGGAGGCATGCATCTTCAAGGAGGCATGCATCTTCAGGGAGGCATGCATCTTCAAGGAGGCATGCATCTTCAAGGAGGCATTTTATCTTTCAAGGGAGGCATGCATCTTCGCGAGACATGCATCTTCAAGGAGACATGCATCTTCAAGGAGGCATGCATCTTCAAGGAGGCATGCATCTTCAAGGAGGCATGCATCTTCAAGGAGGCATGCATCTTCAAGGAGGCATGCGAAGGACTACAACAATAGTATGATATCTCAACTCCCTACGAGTAATGAGACTGTGAGCTTTATCAAGACATCAAGTAACTAAAACTACTGACAAGACTCCCGCAAATGTACAAAGGTTTATTTTACCGATTGGGTTCCAGTAATGGACAAAAAGCAAAGATTATTGGTAGTAAAATCTGAAATAAACAGCACAAGTGGTCGCCGTGAAGTCTGAAATTCCTCAATTCAAGGGAATCAGGAATTCGTCCGGATTTCTAATTTTATACTTCGTGCACGATCAAAATGCAGTGACGTCATTGTCATGGTTTGGAATAGAGCCTTGATGACGTATAACCGCCAATTTTTGGTGTCCAGGCTGTAGATTGATGGTGAATTGTTGTAGTAAAGGATGGGAGGGCTCATAATGTTTACCATCATTTCCCGTGTAGTGATATGTAATTGGATATCCCAGGCATATAGATGATGCCTGATTGGTGGCATATATTCGTCATTAGACATGATTAACTCATTAACTTTTGGGCGGAGCTGAATAACTTCATCATTAGCTCCATTCTATTCGTCCCCGGATGGAATCCTCCGTAGGGATTCTTCCCTTATGAGTCTCACATTCCATCCATTATATTGTAATGACAATCAATTTCGTTGTCCAAACTCCAAAGACATATTTATGGGTAAGTCACAAAACTGAACTTTAGTCAAAAATGTAAACAGCTGATTGCAAATTTGCATTTCTAAAATATTGACTTAAGTGTCTCCTTTTTCAGAAAGGACCCCGGACCTCATCTCAAATTTGATTAGTATATTGTTAGTAGTTACGCAAAGTTTAAACCCTCTCTCTCCTTCTTTCAGCTGGCGTTCAAGTACTTATCGTGGGTGTTGGTGCCCCTGTTGATAGGCTACGCTGTGTACTCCTTACTGTACGAAGAACACAAGGGATGGTACTCGTGGACTCTCAGCATGTGTTATGGTTACCTGCTTATGTTTGGTTAGTAACAGTGGTATACATTATACATTGTACACTGTACATTGTACACTGTACATTGTACATTGTATACATTGTAGAATACACTCGGCATGTGCTACGGTTATCTACTGATGTTCGGTTAGAACCAGTGGTAAACATTATACAATAAACATTGTATACATTGTACATTGTGCATTTTATACACTGTACAATATACATTGTATACATTGCACGATACACTGAGCATGTGTTACGGTTATCTGCTCATGTTCGGTTTAAGTACGCGTGGTATACATTGTACATTATACATTTTATACATTGTACATTATACATTTTATACATTGTATACATTGTACAATGCACTCAGCATGTGTTAACTGTTATTGTTATTTGCTGATGTTTGGTTAGTACGCGTGATATACCTTGTATATACGGGTTTACATTTTATACATCGTATACACTACAATATATACATTGTATATTTGTACAATGTACATTGAATAATTGTACATTGCTTTACATCCTCATATATAACTGCATTATGAAGGATTATGCAAGGTATTCACTGTAAGCATACCCTATACTCCTATACATTGCTTATTGTATTCAGCATACGGCTCTATACACTACACTCGGCGATAACCTGTATTTTAAACCAATACAATGTTACTCCTAGGTTTCATCATGATGACTCCGCAACTCTTCATCAACTACAAGATGAAGAGTGTTGCACATCTTCCCTGGCGGATGTTAACGTACAAGGCCCTCAACACCTTTATTGACGATCTCTTTGCTTTCGTCATTAAAATGCCAACATTGTATCGGATAGGCTGCTTCAGAGATGGTAGGTTTGAAACGTGCGCCTTAAGTTACTTTGTTGAGGATGAACACTTTGTAATTGATAGTATTATTAGTGAAAAGATAGCAGTTTCACTTAATTAGTACAAAGATGAATCATGCCAAAATTTCTAGCAACCACAACTTAATTCGTGTGCAAGTTATCTCCAATTTTCAATCTTTTTTACCCATAATCTGTACTTCTATACATAGGTCCTGGTAAACCCAATATATCCTCAGATATCATATTTTTCATCTACCTGTACCAGCGGTGGGCGTACCGGGAGGACCCTAACAGAGTTAACGAGTTCGGTACGTGCGGGGCCCACCCGGAGGGCATACCGGAGGACGCCGACGTAACGGGCGAAGGTAAGTCTCGAACAACCGGTTAACCGAACCGAAACCGAAGTACCGGTTAATCGGGCGTTTTTAGGCAACCGTAACTGTAATCGAATTTATTGTAAAAGTGTAACCGGTCGTTTGCTAAAGGTGATTTGCCGAGGTGACTTCCGGCATCAAATCACAATTTCAAACTATGAAAGTTGTAACAACTGCCTCAACTGTCATTGCAAGACCATATTATTGTAGGTAGACTTTCATGGATAACTTCGGAGCTCTTACAAGGACTGTATAAAGCGCCCCAGAATTCATATAAATTCCGAATTCGTGGAATAATTCGGCATATTAAATTTACAATTTCTGATCTATTATGATCAGAAATTGTAATTTTAAATTTAATATGCCGAATTACTCAAAGGATTCGCACACTTCTGGAGCGCTTTACAGTTCTACATGATAGTTCTACATTACGCAATCGCATTTGTGTGTAGATCGCTGGAAATTACGAATCCTCGATAACTTTAGATATTTAAAATCGCGCGCGCAACTCTTCAAGTTCACAACAGTTAGGTACTGTTGTGTAGAGTTGCAAGTTATTGAGCACTCCTTAAAGAATTAATTTGAAATCTTTAATTCTTTAGGTACGGTGATTGTGGGAAACGAAAATGATGTGAATCCTAAACCTGTCGAAGAGAAAAAGAATGATTGATCTTCAGTCATACGCAGTGTGGAGATTGTAACAAGATCGGTTCAGGAGAAGATTTTGCAAATTTTGTGTAATGGAATGGGTATTTATACATGATAATTAACATATTAGATAATCCTTTCTTACTTTGAAAGTTCAATTTAAATGAACTTTATCACTATCAGAGTAAAGAAATGATTTTATTCAAAGTCCCAAATTAAACGCAGCAGTTTTTCCAAAACTGATGCTATTATCCTGGGCGGAAGATCGTCGGAAGATCATATTTACTGTTTCTTACACTTGTGTTGAGTCCCTCATTCTCTGAACTGTCGTGTTAACATTCATATCCAACTGATCAACTGAAGCCGGCTTTTCGTCAGCAGCTTGCCTTGGTTGAGACTTGAATCTAATAATATTGTCGTAGCAACCAGTAGTTAGTACTGCCGTGTTCCCTTGTCCTATCTTCAAACTCACTTCCTGCTATAATATTTGAGCCATTTGAATCTTGTAAAGTTGTCAGGTTTATCTTCTTTTGAGCAGCTTGAAAGGGAGTGACCGTCGCAGCTTTCAGAAATCATTATTATTATTATTATTATTTTTTGCCTACTAACCTTAAAGACATGGACTGATGAGGGTACAGCAATTCTGTACTGTGGTTAGTAGATAAAAATACTATTTTACCTGCTTACTTACAACAATAGCTTATAGGTCATCATCACAGTTTAATCATAGTTGACATTGTGTTGTGGTGTTTTGTATAAACTCTATTAAAGTGCCATAAATTACTGTCAGATACATTTATGGGTGTTGTGAAAGCTGAATTACTAAGCGTGAGTGGTACTACAGTATCATTCCTGTGATGTACATTTACACATTCACTGTGTCCACAGATATTTATTTAAAAGTTAACATGAATCATGATCATACGTGCAATACAGGATGTAAAATACAATATTATTCAGTATTGTGAGTTGTGACATATATTCAGGTGCCTTTTTTCCACCCCTGAATCCTGTTACCTCTTTATTGCTTGTGTTAATAAGTACCTACATTACATCATGGGTTGAGAGAAAGTTTAATTTCAATAATGAAAAACAAAAATTCAAAATACACAAAACTTTCGGCAGGAAAAACACATATATTACCTTTCACATAGCGTATCTGATAGCGTTTGTTGCGGTGATGTGCCCACGTGACGTCATCGCGCCATAACATAAAGGTGCGATTTCTCGCGATCAGAGTAACTTAGAAACACAGGGATTTCACTAAACATATGTTTGCAGTAATGTTAGATAAAATAGAACATAAAAAGTTGCACTTTTTCTAGAGTGTACTACCCTAAACAAAAGTCAGTCAAAAGTAAAGTTTTCTTGCACAAGAAAGGGCAAGTTTTCTGGTACAAGAAAACTTGTAAAAGTTTTGGAACAATTGTATGCCTTAAGAAGCATTGAAAAGCCTTAATATAAGCATGTCTGATGAGGTAATTAATTCCACGAATAGGATTAGATGAAGCAGCTTTAAACTCGAATCCAGGAATGAGCATTTAACACCATGAACACCATATTATAGTCTTGGCATCAATGACACTCTACTATGTCAGGGTATGTCATTGTCAGCTCGTGCCCTGTTTTATACCCCGCCAACGACAAATAGGCGGTTATTTTCTACAATTTGGCTGCACGCACATTGATAATGATGTCATTGCAACCGCCAATTTATTCTGAGCGGATGTTAGTTCCACGCATGTTCTGTACGAATTGACATGATACTGTGTTTAACGTATGTTTGTGCAGATCGCTCGATTGATGGAGGGATTGATAATAACGTACAAATTTACTGTTCGTGAAGAATTGATGACATCTAAAATTCTCATAGTCTCATGCATTGTGTTAGAACATCTCAAGCTGTTTATAAATTATTAGCAGAAATATAGAAGTCTTAGTAAATAGTGTCCTCATAATATATTGATTACTTATCTACTTATTGAGAGCAAACCGGAACGGAAAGCGCAAGTTTGTATTTACTGAAGCGATGCAAATTCAGACACATACGGATAGCAATCATATTGTAGATGGAATCATTGACGACAGCATGCAGTTATTGTGTATGTGAATGAAGATCTAAGGGGCTGCGCGTTGGGTTGTGGACCTTAAAAACCTTGCTCTATTTGGGGAAGGGGGTAGGGTGAAGCATAAACGTCAAGTCCAATAACTAAGAATTGTTGCGTACCAATATGCCTTCGTTCTTCATTCTACTACCCGTTTAGTAGTAGAATCTTAGAATGAAGAACGAAGGCATATTGATACGCAACAATTCTTAGTTATTGGACTTGACTTTTATGCTTCACCCTACCCCCTTCCCCAAATAGAGCAAGGTTTTTAAGGTCCACAACCCAACGCGCACCTACTAACTGTAAAAGAAACGTGGCTAGAACTAAGATGTCACTCAAACGCATGGCATGAAGATTAAAGATAATCACAATAAATATTTGAGAATCACGGGCACTAATTCACAGACAACATAGTCCCCGTTCTGTGTCGTGACAGTGCTAGGTGCAGAATAGTTATAAGATACCACCTACTATACGCCGCGCGTGAGAAATAGGCGGTTTAACGTCATCAACTCACTACATTAAGGTATGATAATGACGCAATCCTACCCGCCTATTTCTCGTGCGCGGAGTTCAGATGTTGAACAGGGACATAGTACTTATCTTTAGTACTATCCTACTACAACTATATTCTCACACAATTCAAATGCGTCGAGTATAGACCACGCAATCACGTTATTAAACTCAGATTTGAGAGGAAGGAGTCGTTGCAACGCTTGACCCTTTGTCAGAGTAGTTCTAGGCATGGTCAGAGAATATAGTCGATGTTCACTGTTCATACTATAATGCAATTCACAAATTATACCTCTTAATTAATGTGCTATAATAAGGTACTTTTCAAGTGCATATTATGCATGTTCATGCATACTTATTCTCTGCTCACCTTTTAATGTAACAATAGGCTATCATTTCGATGGATATTATGCAAATTAAATTCGGCTTTACATGTTCTAATATGCATCATAATGCACGGCTAGGTTGTAACTGAGGCTTAGAAAGTACAACGATAGCCCTAAATGAGTGCATAAAGTTACAATTAAAGATTTGGTGGAGGTAAAAGTCAAAGTGCAAATTTCTATTTTTGTTGATTTTTCACCGTAATGCTTATTACTAATGTAACGACCATCGAGAACCTAGACCACGTAATTTAAACGGATTGGATTTAAAACAGCAGGAGACATTTTATTCTGTAATTAACCTGTCTTAAAATCCAATATTTCGTTGAATAATGATAATATGGTCAAAAATTAGTGTTGATAAGTTGATAGTATAGTTCAGGCAATTTTCGAATAAAAAAAAAATCAGAAAGTCTAAATTTGGACTTGTTTTAGAAATATACCTCTGCAAAAACAGCGCGGAAAATGATATTCTATTAAAACTCCGTAAGTTGCTCATGTGACATGTAAATGCGACATCTGACAATGACATCTGTCTATGATTCGTGTTAGCTGAATTGACACCTTGTACTGCGTTGGATTAATGTGGATTAAACTTGAAGATAACGCAGGCATCAATCTCAATTTACTAATTAATTACCTGCAACTGAAATATTGAAAACCCAACCTTAAGATGCTCGGCAGCATCTTCAAGCTTTCAAGGAGGCATGCGAAGGACTACAACAATAGTATGATATCTCTACTCCCTACAAGTAATGAGACTGTGAGCAAGTAACTAAAACTACTGACAAGACTCCCAGAAATGAACAAAGGTTTATTCTACCGATTAGGTTCCAGTGATGGACAAAAAGCAAAGATTATTGGTAGTAAAATCTGAAATAGACAGCACAAGTGGTCGCCGTGAAGTCTGAAATTCCTCAATTCAAGGGAATCAGGAATTCGTCCGGATTTCTAATTTTATACTTCGTGCACGATCAAAATGCAGTGACGTCATTGTCATGGTTTGGAATAGAGCCTTGATGACGTATAACCGCCAATTTTTGGTGTCCAGGCTGTAGATTGATGGTGAATTGTTGTAGTAAAGGATGGGAGGGCTCATAATGTTTACCATCATTTCCCGTGTAGTGATATGTAATTGGATATCCCAGGCATATTAGCTGATGCCTGATTGGTGGCATATATTCGTCATTAGACATGATTAACTCATTAACTTTTGGGCGGAGCTGAATAACTTCATCATTAGCTTCATTCTATTCGTCCCCGGATGGAATCCTCCGTAGGGACTCTTCCCTTACGAGTCTCACATTCCATCCATTATATTGTAATGACAATCAATTTCGTTGTCCAAACTCCAAAGACATATTTATGGGTAAATCACAAAACTGAACTTTAGTCAAAAATGTAAACAGCTGATTACAAATTTGCATTTCTAAAATATTGACTTAAGTGTCCTCTTTTTCAGAACGGACCCCGGACCTAGTCTCAAATTTGAGACTAGTCACGCAGAGTTTAAACCCTCTCCTTCTTTCAGCTGGCGTTCAAGTACTTATCTTGGGTGTTGGTGCCCCTGTTGATAGGCTACGCAGTGTACTCCTTACTGTACGAGGAACACAAGGGATGGTACTCGTGGACTCTGAGCATGTGTTACGGTTATCTGCTCATGTTCGGTTAGTACGCCTGTACGATCTACGCTGTACATTATACATTGTGACTTGTGTACATTGTACATTTTATACATTGTACAATATACATTTTATACATTGTACAATATACATTGTATACATTGCACGAATGCACGATACTCTCAGCATGTGTTATGGTTACCTGCTTATGTTTGGTTAGTATTCCTGTACAATATACGCCGTACAATCTACATTGTATGTATTGCACAATATACATTTTACATTGTACAACAGCATGTGCTACGGTTATCTACTGATGTTCGGTTAGTACCCGTGGTATACATTATACATTTTATACATTGTACGATATACATTTTATACATTGTACAGTATACATTTTATACATTGTACAATATACATTGTATACATTGCACGAATGCACGATACACTCAGCATGTGCTACGGTTATCTGCTCATGTTCGGTTAGTATGTGTGGTATACCTATGTGTGGTGTACAATATACACGGGTTTACATTTTATTCATCGTATACACTGTATAGTGTATAAATTGTTCACCGCTTTACATTCTCATATATAACTGCATTTATACTGGGCCCCCAGGGGCGTTCACTGGCAAAGTGTGCCCCCGGCCATTTTATGATTGGATCGTGCAGATGAGACCTAGAACTAAAAAATTAGCTGGGGTTATTTTTTAGTCAGATCATATTTTGGGCGTGGCCGGCCACGCCCTTTTTCGAAAATCTGTATCTTGGCCCAGGAAGGTCGTAGAGACTTCGTTTTGGGCTTAAAAGAACCGCAATGGCCATGTTTATATTAGACTTGTTAATAAACATATGCTCTTAAATGCTCAGGAACCGAGTTATAGGCCAAAAACTGATTTGAGGCGACGCGAGGGTTTAAATTTTTTGATATTTCATAACTCCGGCCAGGAAGGTCGTAGCAACTTCGTTTTGGGCTCAAAAGAAGCGCAATGGCCATGTTTATATACAACTTGTGAATAAACATATGTCTTGAAATGCTCACAAAACAAGTTATGAGCGAAAAACTGATTTTTGACAATTTGTGTTGCGCTAAATTTGGACATATATGTATCAATCATTCAAATTTTCGCGTAAAATCGCTAATCAGCCCATTTCAGGGGTTCTTCCATCATCTGTTGTGCCGCAAATGGGATCATCAGACATTTTACGACCTCTTCCAAGCTTCAATTCATCCCCAAATGTTGGCCAAGGCCCATTTTGAGCGAAGCGCACAGGCATAAATTGGTCACATATCAGCTTAGATTGACCTTATCTCAGCTTTTCTGCTTTAACAAGTTTATCTGAATATCTGAATGGCAATTGGCAGTTTATATAGATTGTAAAATGGTTTTTATGCTCTATCTCATCCCAACTCCACGATAATCTTCAATACAATATGGCCATTGATGAACTATTGCTAAGGTAATGGGGATATATCAAATGATCCATCTCATAATACCATTTATTATTAGATAGTCCCCAATATTTCCATGTTGGCTGCGCCATATCATGATTGTTATTCCAAATGAGCAAATGAGGGGTGACTGTACCTCAGAAAAGAGCACTGTCAACATACCTATAGGAAAACAGCTTGTAACAGTTGCAACAATGTACATTCATACCAGAGATACCCTTGTGCAATGTGCATTCATACCAGAGATACCCTTGATTGGCTTGATTTCATGTCGAAATCATTTTTTTCAGTCCAGGGCTTGATGGAATCACTTCTTTATTTAGAAACCACAGTATGGTAGTTACTGTGAGGCAGCTGGTTGTATTTGGCAATTTTCTTTACTGCTGACCAATGTAGTTGGATTCAGCTTCATTTCTGTTCAAAGATAGTCCACTAAGTCGTATGTCCGAAAGATTGCCATTTTGGCTTGCCCTTGTATGCGCAATAGTATCGTAGAGGATACTATTGCCCATCCTGAAGATTGGTTCTTGGGTTTTTGGGTGCCAGTAGGTACTCCAAAAATGACAACATTTGAAATACTGGCATCATGGCTCCCACCTTGTAGTTCTACTACAAGGTACTACTATACGACCTTCTTCATTTTCGTTCCTTACATAATTTCAGTCTAACAGGCTTGTAGACTCAATATCTCAGTAAGGGACCGACTAGAGCATAAATATAAAGCTACCTCGATTCTCGAATATAACTGGTGTTCACCCCAAGTTGAAATTTCATTATTATGTTGTTTCCCTTCTGTCTTCTGGCAGTATTTGACATACCAGCATAACGAGTATATTTAATCAATGCTAGTGGGTTCCAAAATCTGCAGTCCATGTGGAGATTCCATGTTAAACTCAAGCCAGATGGGCGAGAATAATGGGGACCTTCGTTGGACAGAGATGAAGTTGAATCAAACTGCATTGTGCAGCAGTTAAGGAAGCAGCAAAACAACATGACTTCCTAACAACCAGTTGTCTAACAACCGGACTGTCATTGTTAAGACAACAGGTCAGTAGTGAGGTCATCAAGCCACTGCACTGAAATGCTTTTCACTGGATTTGCTCAGGCATCCATGCGAATTGTGACAGTTGTAAGTCGGTATCCTATGGCCCATGTACCACTGTACTGGCTGTGATCAAGCTGTAATGTGCAGCAGTGAAGGAAGCCAGTCATGCCTAACAAGCTGATTGCATCCTATGACCTGTCAGAATCTTCCCCCATTTGCCAAGCAGTAGTCTAAATACCAACCATTGAACCAATTATTTATAGCAATATTCGCGTTTTTCACATTTTTTGTCATTGGAATATTCTGTAAAGCCAATTTGAACCTAATTGGTAGCATAATTGGGTAGCCAGGCCCGTAGCCAGGATTCTTTTCCGGGAGGGGCCCTTGCGCTGCGAGCGAATCAAGCAAGCTGCGGCAGGGGTCTGGGGCACAGCCCCCAGCGGGGTGCAGGGGCGAGCCCCTGCCAGGGGGTTTGGGGGCGGAGCCCCCGAACGATTTTAGGGAAATTGGGGTGCTGCAGGATGAATTTTACACTAAAGAAATGTACAGGAAATGTACAGGACGATATTTGTCAAAATTAGAGCATCGAAAAAGTATACAATCAAATATAAACAAGCTATAACAGTCAGAATAAGATTAAACTAGTAAACTGCCACTATTTAACCAAGCCAAAGTATATAATTATGACTATCAGTCAAAAAACTTTCATTCTAACTATTTTTTGAAATGGTACCTTTTCTTCCGAGGGGGGCTGCAGCCCCCCTAGCCCCCCCTCTGTCTACGGGCCTGTGGGTAGCATAATTGTATTGATGAAGTGAAGATTATCATGGTGTTGGCATGGGGTAGAGCATTAAAACCATTTTAAAATCTATATAAACTGCCATTCAGATATTCAGATAAACTGGTTGAAGCAGCAAAGCTGAGATAAGGTCAATCTAAGCTGATATGTGTAATGTGACTAATTTATGACTGTGCGCTTCGCTCAAAATGGGCCTTGGCCAACATATAGGGACGAATTGAAGCTTGGAAGAGGTCGTAAAATGTCTGATGAACCCATTGGCGGCACAACAGATGATGGAAGAACCCCTAAAATGGGCTGATTTGTGATTTTACGTGAAAATTTGAATGATTGATACATATATGTCCAAATATAGCGCAGCGCAAATTGTCAAAAATCAGTTTTTCGCTCATAACTTGTTTTGTGAGCATTTTAAGGAATATGTTTATTCACAAGTCGTATATAAACATGACCATTGCGCTTCTTTTGAGCCCAAAACGAAGTTGCTACGACATTCCTGGCCGGAGTTATGAAGAATCGTAAAATTTAAACCCTCGCGTCGCCTCAAATCAGTTTTTGGCCTATAACTCGGTTCCTGAGCATTTTAGAGCATATGTTTATTCACAAGTCTAATATAAACATGGCCATTGTGGTTCTTTTAAGCCCAAAACGAAGTCTCTACGACCTTCCTGGGCCAAGATAAAGATTTTCGAAAAAGGGCGTGGCCGGCCATGCCCAAAATATGATCTGACTAAAAAATAACCCCAGCTTATTTTTTAGTTCTAGGTCTCATCTGCACGATCCAATCATAAAATGGCCGGGGGCACACTTTGCCGGTGAACGCCCCTGGGGGCCCAGTATAATTATAAAGGAGTATGCAAGGTATTCACTGTAAGCATACGCTATACTTCTATACATTGCTTATTGTATTCAGCATACGACTATACACTACACTCGGCGATTACCTGCATTTAAAACCATACAATGTTACTCCTAGGTTTCATCATGATGACCCCACAACTCTTCATCAACTACAAGATGAAGAGTGTTGCACATCTTCCCTGGCGGATGTTAACGTACAAGGCCCTCAACACCTTTATTGACGATCTCTTTGCTTTCGTCATTAAAATGCCAACATTGTATCGGATAGGCTGCTTCAGAGATGGTAGGTTTGAAACGTGTGTCTTAAGTTATTTTGTTAAGAATGTACTTTCTAACAGTAACAACGAATGAAAGATAGCAATTGCCCTTGATTAGTAAAAATAATCATGCCAAAATTTCTTGGAACCACAACTTAATTCGTGTGCCAGTTATATTCAATTTTCAATCTCTTTTACCCATAATCTGTACTTCTATACATAGGTCCTGGTAAACCCAATATATCCTCAGATATCATATTTTTCATCTACCTGTACCAGCGGTGGGCGTACCGGGAGGACCCTAACAGAGTTAACGAGTTCGGTACGTGCGGGGCCCACCCGGAGGGCATACCGGAGGACGCCGACGTAACGGGCGAAGGTGAGTAGGAGACGGTTAACCGAACCGAAACCGAAGTACCGGTTAATCGGGCGTTTTTAGGCAACCGTAACTGTAATCGGATTTATTGAAAAAGTGTAACCGGTCGTTTGCTAAAGGTGATTTGCCGAGGTGACTTCCGGCATCAAATCACAATTTCAAACTATGACAGTTGTTAACAGTAACAACTGCCTAAACTGTCATTGCAAGACCATATTATTGTAGACTTTCATGGATAACTTCGGAGCTCTAACAAGGACTGTATAAAGCGCCCCAGAATTCATATAAATTCCGAATTCGTGGAATAATTCGGCATATTAAATCTACAATTTCTGATCTATTATGATCAGAAATTGTAATTTTAAATTTAATATGCCGAATTATTCAAAGGATTCGCACACTTCTGGAGCGCTTTAGAGTTCTACATGATAGTTCTACATTACGCAATCGCATGTATGTGTAGATCGCTGGAAATTATAACGAATCCTCGATAACTTTAGATATTTAAAATCGCGTTCACAACAGTTAGGTACTGTTTTGTAGAGTTGCAAGTTATTGAGCACTCCTTAAAGAATTAATTTAAAATCTGTAATTCTTTAGGTACAGTGATTGTGGGAAACGAAAATGATGTGAATCCTAAACCTGTCGAAGAGAAAAAGAATGATTGATCTTCAGTCATACGCAGTGTGGAGATTGTAACAAGATCGGTTCAGGAGAAGATTTTGCAAATTTTGTGTAATGGAATGGGTATTTATACATGATAATTAACATATTAGATAATCCTATTACTTTGAAAGTTCAATTTAAATGAACTTTATCACTATCAGAGTAAAGAATGATTTTATTCCAAGTCCCAAATTAAACGCAGCAGTTTTTCCTAATAGTAATATTGATGCTATTATCCTGGTGCCTCGACCTTTTGAGGCGCGGTGTTTTACGCCGCGCTTGAGCACTTTTCTTCTGCACAACACAACGCCGCGCAGTCACATAACTATAACTATAAGCTGTAAATGTACTTTCCAAAATTCTAAATCTATGCAAAACATATTTGTCTGACGTCGCGAGGGGGTCAGGCAACGCCTGACAAAAGCATATGATATTGATACGATGGTAAACCACATTGGTGCTGCGCTGTCGCGCGGCAGCCGGCAAAAAGTACCCAATTGCACGCGGCAGTCATCAGTACTGCGTAATACACCGCGCCTTGCGTCAAAGCTCTCAAAAGGTCGAGACACCACAGTTAACCGTTAAGCCCTATTCCTTAACCGTGAAGCCTATTCCTAAGTATAGTAACCCTCTCACAACAGTGATCCGCTGTTCGATGATTATAGTGTTACACTTACTCATTTATATGACTGAGTCCTTCTTCTCTTATGTTATGAAACACATTTCGTTTTCAGTTTTTGATGTACCGCGGTTGTAAACAGATGATCACTTTTATTGTTTATTAAACAATTAAATTGTAATTGTTGGATACTTTCGATGATACCTTATTTTCGCACTTTTAATTTTCTTTAAAGAAACAAATTGTAGTTGTACTGTCGTACTGACTTGTCAGAGCCTCGTAATTAAGTTTCCTAAGCCCGCGTGTACGCGCCGCGCGCTTCCCTACTGTTCTGAGGAAGCGCGCCGCTTAATTAACCACTATCTCGGATTGATTTTGAAAATACACTTTAACTGAATTCACCTAAAATACACCTTTAGTTCCTGAAATACACTCATTATACTGAAAATACACCTAATAAGCACTATCTCGGATTGGGTTTTTGAGGCGGTTTCCAAAAAAAAAAAAAAAGGTCGCCACTTTTTGGTAGCATATTGCCCTCCTTTTTCGTTGATTTGCCCTCCTTTTTGGGCCAAAAACTGCCCTCCGAACGGATTTTCAAGGGTCGGAAGCTATGGTCCTGATCAGTCCCTGTCACATGAGATACGTAAGTGACCGATGTTACTATTCTGTTGGAGGTATTTTCACCCTGCAATCAGTCATATTCACGCAACACACGTAAGTGAATGCGATCCCAAGTAGGAGAGCGATGTTCTTATCTTGATAAGGCATTACATGACGCGAGGTACGTAGGTATACCGCGAGAATCTGAATACGTTAACCCACTAATGTACCGATTGAGAGGCAGTCCTGAAAATTTGGATACGCTGATTTCAAATATTTTGCTCTTAATACTGTCAGATGCCCGAGAAGGAAGGCAAACGAAGCTTTGGAGAAGGAAGGCAAAGGGGTGTTGGAGTAGGGGTTAGCCGGCCGGCCGGTGAGCCAACCGGCTAGCCGGCCGGCTGGTCAATCAGCCGGTCGGCTAGCCGCCCGGCTTGCCAGTTAGCCGGTCGGCTAGCCGGCCGGCCAGCCGGTCGTGTCGGAATAGTTCAAGACTGTCGGAATAGTTCAAGGCAGTCTTGAACTATCGAACTGTTCCGGTTGCCGGCTCCTTCAACCAACCAACTAGTCAACCGGTCGGCTAGCCGCCCGGCTTGCCAGTTAGCCGCCCGGCTAGCCAGTCGGCTAGCCGGTGAGCAAACTCAGCCGACCGGCCAGCCGGTTAGCCGGTTAGCCGGTTACTCCAACATCCCTTTGCCTTCCTTCTCCAAAGCTTTTTCTCGGGCGAAATATCCGAAATCAGCGTATCCAAATTTTCAGGACTGCCTCTCAATCGGTGCATTAGTGGGTTAACGTATTCTCGCGGTATACCACGTATCTCGCGTCATGTAATGCCTTATCAAGACAAGAACATCGCTCAAGAAAGTCCTATATTTAAGGGTACAAATATCCTATTCGTCTTGAAGCGACGTGACCATACAATAACAGGGTAGGAGACGATCTATGAAGCTTTGCATTGAATGTAGTCCTGATCAGTCCGTGTCACATGAGATACGTAAGTGACCGATGTTACTATTCTGTTGGAGGTATTTTTACCCTGCAATCAGTCATATTCACGTAACACACGTAAGTAAATGCGATCCCAAGTAGGAGAGCGATGTTCTCATCTTGATAAGGCATTACATGACGCGAGATACGTAGGTATACCGCGAGAATCTGAATACGTTAACCCACTAATATACCGATTGAGAGGCAGTCCTGAAAATTTGGATACGCTGATTTCGGATATTTCGCCCGAGAAGGAAGGCAAACGAAGCTTTGGAGAAGGAAGGCAAAGGGATGTTGGAGTAGGGGTTAGCCGGCCGGCTAACCGGCTGGCCGGTAGCCGGTTTTGCTCACCGGCTAGCCGACCAGCTAACCGGCCGGCTAACTAGCAAGCGGGCGGCTAGCCGACCGGCTGATTGACTAGCCGGCCGGCGGCAGCCGGTTGGCTCACCGGCTGGCCGGCCGGCTAGCCGACCAGCCAGCCGGCCGGCTAACCGGCTTCAAGCCGGTCGGCTAGCCGGCCGGCCAGCCTGGACTTGGAGTTATACTTCCTAATTTTGGAATCTGCGGGAACAAAATTCCTGTATACTTCCATAACTCATGATTAAAAAAGTACAAAACAATAAAACGGATTTTTTGTGTTTCACATTTCACAGATCTCGGGATCGGAATAAGCTTCAAGACTGCCGAACGATGAAATAGAATTAGCAAGAGTGCCAACTCGTTAAATTATAACATTAACAAACTAGGTCACTGTTAACTGGATTTCTTCATGGTCGAAGAGATACTGCTTGCTTCCTACTCTATCAGTCACGTGAACCTTGTTCTGCTCTATCAATGGTTGAGGGAGTGTCCTCTGCTTTGTCATGTGATCTGACTGGGGACACTCCTGATTGGGATGTACAATTTTAACCCTGTATAGTACTAATGTACTTCTCAGCTCTCAATGTATAAACTTGAGCTTCCATCTTCAAAGTTATCGCAATTATCAGCCCTGAAAATGTCATTGGCAAGATAAGCTGATCCTTAAATTATTTGCTATCTGCGTCTATCATAGATTGGTAACAGAAAATTCTATTATTCAATAAAGATAAGTCTTACCAATGCCATAGATAGCACAGAATTGACACAGACAACTCAGATCCGCGAACGCGCATAGAATTGCAATTGCGCGCGCGGAATCAGAGCGCGCACAAAGTACTAGCAGGCGGATCACGTGACAGGTCACGTGATGTGACGTCACGAAACAGAAAAACGCCCAGAGGCAAAGGAAGACATTGTCCAATTTCAAAAAACTTGATATCCTCGTGATCAGCTCACTGAGATCTACAATCGAGTCAAAGAGCCTAAAAAACTTTGAAAAAAGGGCGCACCCTACGCTTAATTATTAAGTTTATAACATGCACAATGACATGGAGATAATCACGAATCGAGTGAAGTCACTTTTTTGGCCGAATAGTAGCAATTTCAATATGGCCGAAGCAGGAAGTCGAAGTTAATGGATTTGGAAAAATCATATGATATCAGCTAAAGTAAAAAAATGATTTGCCAGACGTTTCCTGCCCCATATTTTTTCAAAATAAGGCTCTGCGAGTGAGCGAGTCGGGGCGCAGGGGGGCAAGCTACATCCCGACTCTGCGAGTCGGGGCGCGCGCGTGCAGGGGGGCCCGGGCAGGCAACGTCTGACAAACCTTTTTTTAAACTTTTTTTCGTAGGATGTTACCCTACACTCGCGCGCGCGGCGCAACGTTCCACATTTGGACGTCACTTTGCGCCTTCGGCAGAGGAAATAGACGGCCAATGTCCGTCTATTTTTTTAGTACTTTTTAAAGCCATAACGCGAACGCCTGCATAGTGCATAAGCGCGCGCCGCAACGCCAAAAGGGATATATAACGTGGTTATCATTGCCACATGCTGTGTGTCCCTGTTTGTTCGTGCGCGCGCTTTTTCTTCGAAAACACGCGCGCTTGCGCGCGCAAAATAGGTCCTACAACGTAGCGGACAAGTTTATCAACGATAGGTCGATCGAAAAGAATTAATTCATTTTGACTATTTTCTGTTGCAATCGTGTTGCTGCATCAACGCTTCTTAAGCTCAGTGCATACGTAAAGTTGTAAAATTTCCGAACTTAACTTATGCAGTCGAGTTTTTCGCAACACGAACATAGCTATAGCTAGGTTGTTTTTAATAGTAACTGAGTTTTATAATTTGGTCATAAACATGCCCATTGTCGATGACAAATGCCAACATTTGTACTGAATTTGAGACTTTCCTTCTCAATCTTAATTTCTATTTCTATATTAATAAAGTTTTCCAAATAACTGATTGAAAGAGGATATAGCAACTCCAATCTTGAAGACAAATGTCTTCAAGATTGGAGTTGCTATATCCTATTTTAATCAGTTATTAAACGTTGCCTTAATAAGAATAGCTTAGTTTTTCACAAATATTACATTTCAGATCATAGTATAATTTTAGATCATTTGGTAATGGTCCACGAGGTTCTTCTCATTCTGTACTGGGTTGTTGTGCAGCTTGTTGCCGACCTCGAGCAACTTGTGTATGATTAGCCATGTACTGAATGTGGGGCTGGACAGGCATTACCACATGTTACATGTCCCTGTTTGTTCGCGCTTACGTGCGCTTTTCGTAGAATAAGGCTCTGTAACATGGAGTAAGACAGGCAGATGCCTGCAACCTCCTCTTCATTTTAACATTCACTTTCAGGTTTTAAAACTTAATATTTAGATATTTCACACGATTTTGGCACTCATTGATCTTATACCTCTACTGAACTATTTTCCTTTCCTCTCCCTTCCCTCTGAACTGTGTTGCTCAGAAGGCATATATGGAACAAGTGCTGTTGCAATCAGAAAATCAAAGGGCCAATGCCAGGAAATGAAAAGTAATATGTACTCAACTCCCACCCAAATCACTGCAGTATTTCTTGCAGTATGAAATCGTCTTGAAAATCCTCCCTTCATTGATCCCTTAGTTATTGCAGGGGATGGAATTTAGATATGTAAACAATGCCACTGAAGAACTCGTCAAGTTGAGAATATTTAATATTGTTTCTGGTGTAAGAGAATTCAATAGTAATGCAGATAACCACAACAAGATAGTTTTTGATGTTACTGAACAACAAGCCCATGACTGGGCAGGCATTATGAAAGAGACTCTGCTCAGTTTCCATTATAAATTAGTTTCATCACCAAAAACACCATATGGGACTTACAGATGGAAAAATGTGTATCATCCATACCAGAGAATTGAAGTACATCTCTTAACAACATCAGTTACTTTCAGATTTAGGTAATAGAATTATTGAGGGCTTATCCTATAATGAAAAAGACCAACTAACCTTCTTAATCTAAAATCTTCATATGCTTCTTTCAGGGGGATGATGATTATGTTGAATTTCAATGATGGCATGATTAGCCCTGGATTTTAACCTAAAATATTTTCAATGCAATGAACTAGTCATGAAACCAACTTTCAGATTAAAAGATTCTGTGTTTTCATTTTTCAACTGGATTGATGACATTTGCCTTAATGCAACTAAAGTGAGAGGAGAACCTGAAGAAAAATTCAAGCAATTGATTGACATCCATCAACTTTTACAGGGGGTATGTTTAGCTAATACTTCACACCAAAATTAACTGTTGTAAAATGAAATCCACACACTGATAAACTTAATGAAATTACTAGCAATGACCTGTAAAAATGGGAATGCATTTTCACACCTCCAAAATTCCTTTCAGAAGGCCTATGAATTGTATCATGGAGTGTCCCTGATTAATACTGAATATTACTGATCTTGGTTGGGATAATCAATGTATCAAATACAACAAGAAATGGCTATAATCATATGTCCAAACATTGTTGCAAGTAGTACCATGGCAGTGAGAGCAATGATTTCAACTTTTATATAGAGACTGAAAATAACCAAGTATGCAGTCAAACATAAAACTTCACCTTATGATTATGATTGAAACCAAAGTATTTATTTGTTAATTCTAATATTTGGCATAGGCCAGAGGGCCCAATATATGTGATCCCTAATCAGAGACTTTTCAGGAAGAGGAAGAGGAAGAGGAAGAGGAAGAAAAGTTCTTTCAAGGTACATGGATACATATCTAAACTCTGTGTATTGGAAATTGGTGCATTGTTTGTTCACATCAAACTGCCTCACACCGGGGACTAAGTGCAAGACACGAGGCCGGGGTGGGTGGTGTTTGGCCCTTGGCGAAATCACTTAGTCCAGTGTACTAACTGAGGTGGTCACCTTATGGGAAAATCAAAATCACTTCGTCCAAATGGCATATTTTTCCATATTTGGGCATTTTTTGCCAGATGACGTCATAATTTTGGGGTGGGTCCCCACAAATTGTATTAAATTTCAGTTAGTACACGGGACAAATTGCTCATCTTGGGGTGGGTCCCTACAAAACATGACAAATTTCAGTTAGTACATGGGACAATCTACAGCGTTTATGCTCATTTAGGGGTGGGTACCTTCAAATAGTGACAAATATCAGTTAATACAGGGGACAATTGCCGCTTGGATAGGTTTTTGCTAATTTTGAATTTGAAATGGTGCCAAATATCACTTAGTTCATGGGATTATCTGAAGGGGTGGTGGGTGGTATTTCAAAATTGGGCAAAAAATCACTTAGTACCCCTCGTGTCTTGCACTTAATCCATGATCCCCCCCCCGCTCACACATGAACTATGTTTGATACCAAAGGGACAGTGGTAGCAGACATTGCAATGTAACAATTTCCTGGATTATGCTGAGTTTAATCCCTTTAATATGTAAAATGTGTAAGCCCCAATAATATAAATCCCATGTATGGCAAGGAAAATTACAATCTATTGGCCAGATGAATGTGTTTTTAATCTTTATTCAAATTTGAATTTGAATATTTAAGTTTTACTATCTAAACTATGCATCATATCCACAGGTCCTGCTACTTCACAAGTGAAATCTGGTCCAGTACGCTTTAAGTTAGTTTACAATGATGAAAGAAACTTGAATTCTAATAAAAATGGCACTTTGGTGGACTTTAAATGAAACTAACTGCACCTGTTTAATGTATCGTTGAGAGCAGTGACAAGAAGGAACCTTGAATTGATAGGACTATTTGACCCTGCAAGATTTTGTCAAAAAAATTTCATATGCAAATTATCATAAAGAATCTTTCTTCAAGACCCCAATCTGCAATGTGATAAACACTAGAATTATGGGTTAAATAATTTTGCTGAGGGTTCTTTATTTTGCCATATTAGTCGAAAATCATACAGACTTGAAATTCCTTTCAATATTGAATTAATTTCTTAATAATTTCAATGACTAGTAACTCCCACAAAATAGTGGTGTAATTTATATATGCAATTATGATTAATTTAAATCAGTTTTAATGTTTTTATTATAATCATATTTCTATATTTCATTGTATTTGTAAATGTCAGTTCAATCTTTTAAAGTTATACTGTTGAGTTACCTTTGGTGTTTCAGTGTTGTGTTTCATTGTTGAAATGTAAACTTAAAAGCACTCATCATGCAAATTTATATGTTACCTGTGATGATATGATGATAAAACACGGGGCACAGGCGATATATAACGTTTCTAAAATCATATCGTAATCCTTGTCTTACTACAATCAAATTTGAGAGTTGAGTCTAAGGGAAAATGGCTGATGCACAGGATACAGCTGCAACAAATGTTAGTTGATATTGTGTGAGAACTTGAAAAAAATTTACTTAGTGATTTAATTTAAATAATGTTCTATTTGATCCTCTTTATTTGACAAGAATTTCAGCCGGTCTACAGCAATATCTGAATTAGACATCAAAATTGCTATCACTTATATTGAAATTAATCGTTTCCACCTCAGGTCACAAAGACCTCTGATGTGTACAGAACTCTCACATCTCTTCCTGAGAGGTTATTTACAATCAAATTATAGATATGCTTTTTGGTATATTTCACATCAAAATAAGTATGATTTAATAGTTGCTAACAGTTTATTATTCTGCCCTACTGTCCCACTGGCATATAAAAAAGCATTGCATTAATTAAGCAGTAAATTTACATAATTTGTATTTCTGTATTAGGAAGTTCACATTTTCAATCAAACTCATTGATTTTCCCAGGTTCAACGACCCTACTGTTTTGAAAGGCTACCAGGAAAAAGCTCCTCATCCCATTTACCAGACATCAAGCAGGTTTATGTTCTTCTCATTTTATTCCCTGACAGTTGAAACTTTTGACTGCTTTTTTTGCACAATCACCTCCCTATGAAACGAATCTACCCCATTATTCACTAACAACAGAACCTATTGAGTATAGATGACACTGAATTACCAGTATCGATAACTGTCGTTCCTTCCGAATGCAGTACTTCTGTATGGCTTAAGGGGGGGGGAAAAACAAAACACGTTTCTGAGATAATGGTTGGCCCAAAAGGTACACCACGTGGGCCAACTTTTGGTTGGTTTGGTACCCCAGCCTAATGACGCCATGCCCAAGTGACCATTTTTTTCAAAAAGCGACTTGGACGAGATCTGAGGTGTGCACGATATTTGGTCCCCCTGAGGTTACCATAAAAAATTTGAAGTCGACATCTCAAAAATGGCCGAGGGCCGAATTTTGTTATTTTGGCCCTTAACCCAAATTCAACCTATTTTAAGGAATGAAACCTTTATTCGATAAGATAGCATTTTATTGCAAATGGGGTTGATTAATGACATCACAATGACCATTTGAGGTTACCTCTAAAAAACCACAAAATCGCCATTTTCTCGGTTTTGCAGGTTCGAAAAATTTACTTTTCAGGCCCCTCCGCCATTTTTTTAATATTTTTTGCAAAAATTTTCAAAACTTGAAAATTAATTTCGCATTTTTTGAGTTTCAAAACTTGAAAATTTCCCCAAAATGCATTAAATTCATTTTCGCAAACCTAAACCTAGAAATGGCGATTTTGTGGTTTTTAGAGGTTTTTTGGACCTCAAATGGCTATTTTAGTAAATCAACTTATACTTGGTAGAGAATACATAAACCAATGCTATCTATCGAATAAAGTTGGTTTCATTCAAAAATATTGATATTTGGATGGGCAAAATAACGCGCGTATGCCCATATGGGCATACGTTTTTCCATAACTCGGCCATTTTTTGGATATCGTAAATTTTTTATGGTAACTCAGGGGACCGATATCTATTTTGCACACCTATATCTCGCCAATGCTTTTGAAAAATATGCCCATTTTAGGCCTGAGCATGGTTACGGCGGCGCCAGTAGGTCTGGGGGTACCAAACCCACTGCCTTTGGGTCAACCATTATCTCAGAAACGTTTTTCCAAAATTTGGGTTGAACCCCCCCCTTAACATAACCCTCGTTCCTCTGCAGTGTGTACGGTGGTACGGCCCCCTGTGTCCACACCATGCCCAACCAGTACCACGGCAGAGTGAACAAGTTCACCGCCCAGCTGGCAGCAGCAGGCAACTACACCTACAGCGGTCTCAACACCGAGATGGACAAGAATGTGGTTTAGAAGAAGTGGTACTCGCATCGGTGGCGTATATGTTAGCTAACCCACAGGTCTATTCGACATCATCCAATCAGTGTACGAGCTGTAAACTCGCAAACTAATTGGTCAATTCCGGGTTAGCTAATTGTATATGCCCCCGATACTACGACTAACAACAAGAATCAGGTCGCATTCAATCGTAGGTGGCTGTGAAGTTCTTCATAATCACGCCAATATTTGATACTTTCCATTGGATTGGTCACAAAGAACCCGCTAATTTTCGTTTGCGACCTAGTTTTCTCGTGCTTTCGTGAACTTAAAATCTTTAAATTTTAGTTTAGAAATTTAATTATATACCGTTTATATTCTTATTCACCGAATTACTCGATTTTGTATACCTATCACAGATACATGAAATGTTTGATTTACCTTTACCTTTCTCTTTTCACTTTATCATATTGTTATCAGTAAGTATTACATGTAGCAGACTCCAGAAATAATTTCATATATTTGTATCAATGTAAATTGTGCCATAGTTGTAAATATATAATTTATTGTACGAAGATTTGTATTGTACATGCTTAATGCTTATTGTGTGCTTCTTTAATCATTTAGAAAGTATCTCAAGTGCTTGTAGGTAAACAAAAGTGGGAGCTTTGGAGTAAAATATTAAATTGAATGTGACCCTTATTAAATTGCTGGTTGGAAAAATTCGCCCCACAAAAATTTTGATGATTATAGAAAAGTTCTTCATGGTAGCCTCCTTAATTTATTCAAAGAACACTTTCCTGTATTTAGATACGAATTTACCCGCTCATATCACAGATAATATCTAACCTTCTCGCTGAGGCAGACTAGACTATGATATTACCATGACTCCTAATGGATGAAGCAGTACGTGTGTTGTAATTGTGAAAAAGGATATCAAGAATTCTATTAAATCCTGTTTCATAATAACATGAGCTGTTGGAAAATGTTATGGAGAATGGTAATATTTTAAATGATCTTCAGAGGTTCATTTACAGATAATGGTTGACTTGCAAATTCAGCAAGACCCTAAGACAGGGAATATCATGATGATGAACAACAATACCATAAGGGCCCAGTCTGTCATTGATATCAACAATCAAGGAGAGCAACCAGGACAGATATCTGATCAAATGACAGGAAGTGTTGGGCCTGGGAACATTGGTAACCATGGTTACCACCCTGGCAGACACCTGCACCACCAGCTGCAGCTGAAGCATTTCCCTCAGACTTCCACAGCTCAGCTCTCCCACAGCCCTGGTGGTCACCATTTGCAGCAGCCTCAGTTGCAGCACGTCCACCAATCTATGTCATCACAACAACCACAGGCACACTCTCTTCAACAACTGCCTCTTTCCCTTCAACAGATGCCTCATTCCCTCCACCAACCGTCCCAATTACTTCACCAACCTCTCAATCTCTCCAGCAAGGGCCGCAATCCATGGGACAACCAACACAGCAAGTTCTGCAAATCTGTCAGCCGAACTCTTATGAGGTGGCAGTGGTCAGTAGGCCCTATGAAAACATGACATATACCCGAACTTATCCCCAAGTAAGCCAACAGAACTGCCAGTACAATTCGTTCCCCAACAACAACTCTCCGAATACCCACCAAGCTAGGTTTCAATCGCAGACATTTCCTCAGATGATGGTGCACTCTCCCCAACAGCAGCAGTCTGCTAATGTTTTGAAACCACCCCTCCAATCCTCGAATGTGCTTACATCACCCCAGCAGAATGCAATGACGTCACAGCCAGTGTGTAACATGACGTCACTGTACCAGCACTGTGCTAGTACCACGGAGCAGAGACTCTCCCACTTTGACTATGGAGAACACGATGACCCCGCTCCCATTCAGACATTTGCGAGGAACACGATGCATCAGAGTGGAGGGGAGGGTCATGGGAAGGCTCGTGTGCCAACGTGCAGTCAAGCATACAATGTCGGTCAGGGCCAGTCCCGATCATCCGGGACTGTCATGAGTCAGATGCGACCCCAGTCAGTAAGACTGTCTTCAGGGGGATTGAGACATGTGTCAGTCTCTCCTGCAGGACCGAGACATGTTGTAGCCTCTCCGGGAGGACTAAGACAGGTAGCAGTCTCTCCGGGGGGATTGAGACCAGCAGCTGGGTGTCAGACTGTTGGAGGATTAAGGCAGCCCTTGCACGGGCAGGGGAGACCTGAAGCATCAGGGATGCCACAAGCACTTTCCATGAACAGACCCCCTAACGTAGTGGCATCCCCTGCTGCCTCCCTCCCTTCCTCCCAACTCCGACCTGTAATACTGACTGCTCAGCAGGCGGGCCAGGCAGGACATCCCTTACAGAGCACCCCTGTAGTGGTGCAGATCAACGGAGGGAAGAGCATCAGGGGATCCATTGTGTCTGTCAGCCCGCAGCAGATGGTCCGGTCTCTCCCCACCACTTCGCAAAACAACCCTACGCATGTTTATTTCACTGTTCCTCAAGGAAACGGAGCTGCAAAGTTTGTCAGGACTCCCAATGGCCATCTTAGGCCTGTCAATGGGGTGGCTCTGCAGAACTCGCTCTCTCAATCTAAGATGTACACAGTTCGTTACGTTATGCCTAAGGCAGAGGAAGGTCAGAAAAAGCCGCCCCAGTATGCAGTTTACTCTCCTCTTCAAACATCCTCCAACATGAACGTTAAGGTTGTATCGTCCCCTAAGCAGGACAAGATAACTATCTCAAAGAACAGCAGACCCTCGACTCCTGAATCTAATAAGAAACCTAAACTCGCCCCCTCGAAAACAGATCAGCAACCTGCCAAAGTCCCTAAGATAGAAACTAAACCAGTCCCCACATTACAGGCCTCGCAACATAACGAACTCCTTACCAGAGTGAACAAGTCCCTGGAAGGTGACCGTGAGGCTGTCCTGAAGCCAGACTCTAACACACCATTTGAGTCCTTCCCTGATACCTTCCGTAAACTCATGAAGTACCACATCTTCTATGAGCCAGATACCAAAGAGAGCGTTCTCAAAAGAGCTGATAAACTTCACGAGGAAATATCACAGAAGCTCCTCAATAGAAAAGAAGACCTGTTCAACAAATACTTCCACCGATTTCTTGACGATTCTACGAGGGAAATCCCTCGGTTTACTGAGCAGTGTGATATGGTGACCCTCTTGCAACAACAAGTTGTTGACGAGAAAGAGGGGGTGCAGAAAGCAAAGGAGGCACTCGCTCGGGCTAAGAAAGAGGCAGAAAAACACGATGACGATTCTGACTCTCCGGACAACGGATCGCCCAACACGGAAGATTCCATGGACTGAATTACCACTCCGGATTAAGTAACGCTGTTAAACAGCATTTTTATTATACCGAATTACCGACATCAGCCAGCACAAGTTTTCAGTGGAGCTTGAGATGCTTTGATGTCATACCCTCAAGTGGACGATTTTACTGGGAAACCTATATATATTGTGATATATCATTTCACTTTTCGGGATACGAACTTTTGTCAATTTATTGAGAAAAAAAGACTTTCCGAATTCTTTTCGTATTCAATCGATTGATCACAAAAATTCTTGTGGCAGTTTCTTTTTTTGAGAGGAAAATGAGTTAAAAACAGACTTTCATGCTGCCATAGATTTTAAGTAGAAGTTACCTTGACATTGAAATGGTTTGCAATATTATTAATAGTGAAGGTGATACTGGAATATATAATGTAATTACTCTACGCCATTCAGCTTAATAATTGCTAATTACTAATAATTTTTTTAAATGTTCTACTGTATTCGAGATTATTCTACAATTGTATGTGATACAATGACCATTAACCAATTTAATCAAAAGCATTGTCCATTTCTCAGAATATGAAGTGCTTAAATCATTACGATATTAATCTCACATTTCCTTATCTTTGAGCAAGATAAGAATTGATAGATATGAGAATTCAGAAATTCGATCAGTCGTTTAATTTTGCTATGTATTTGGTGATCTGTGCAAAATCGACCATTTTCATTTCTTAATCTTATTCACATATTGGGTGTTTTCACAGATGAATTAAATTGAGTCAGTTTTGAAAACGTGTGTGCTTAGGATATTATTGAAAAGATCTTTTAGCCCCACCATAAAAATATAACCGTTTATAACTACTGAAATAGGGTTACGTGTCTTACTGAATCACGCCATGAAGTTTGTTCTGTTCCTGTCATCTACTCGAGTTGGTGTGAGCTACACCGGACAAGGAGCATGGGGAGACAGGGTTGGACTGGGAATATTACAGTTTGTCAGTATGGCAAGTGTCTATCTTGTGGTACTGTACTCCTTATTTGTTTTTTCGTCTTATACCAATCCAGCGGATTTATATTCAAATTGTTCAACTTTCTCGTCGGATTAACTCCTTGAATTTTGTAGTTTTTCTCACATATCCCCATGTTTTGCAGGGTTGGTAAGCTGGTGGCCGATAGGATGGCTAAGGAAGGTCACGAAGTGAGTGTCTGGGACCCAAAAGTCATCGAGTTCCCTCTCCTCCAACAACCCATTCAGATGATTGTTGATAAGGTGAGTACTTTCGTCATTGGTTATTATGAGCCAAGTAACAAAAGGCATTCTTATAATTGCTTACTCGCAATATTATGTTTCAATTTATGATGTAAAGTTCTATAGTTGTGGTGGGTGGAGAATCCTAGTACCATGATTGTTCAATCTTTCAATAAACCTATATAATTAAAATTTTAGCTGACTCAACTCTCTCCCACCTAACTCAACTCCCCCCCACCTAACACACCGCTTTCACTGTAACTTTTTAACCACTCCACTCTTTCAGAGCACTATCCCCCAATGGATGATGGACCGTAAGCTGGAGATTGAAGCTGCTGACGGGTTCATTGTCTGCACTAGCGAGTACAACTCTGCCATGCCACCTGCCCTCACTAACATGCTCGATCACTTCCCCCCTGCCTCCTTCAGACACCGACCTATTGGTGAGTATTGTATATAGATCATTATAGTAGCTTGAATTCTGTGTCTCTGATTTAATTAGCTTGAATTGTGAAAATAATTTGATTAGCTTGTATATAATTAAGTCTTTAATTCGATTAGCTTGTATTCAGATTCAGCAATCAATAAGTATATATGTGTCATTCAATCCGCTCAATTTAGCGACTTAAACTATTTGAACTGCCATGATGCACCGATTACATCCCATTCGCAGTCCTAAATAATCCTAAATAATCCTGAGTTCTCAGGTCCCCAAATATTATTACATGAAGCACTTGATTCCCATTCCGAATTAAATAGTAAGATTTTTCACCCCCAGGAATTGTCACGTATAGCATGGGTACTGGAGGTGGAATGAGGGTCCAAGAACAGCTCAAGGCGATGGTTACTGACATGGGGATGTTCACAGTCCCTGCTTCCGTCAAGATTGACACTGTCAACAACAAGTTCGATGAGCAAGATATGTGGGGATATGGATTTCAGAACACATCTTTAATTTTGGAATTAAATTTTTGAAATTTTGAAGTTTATTGTAAGTGATTGAAAACAATCCGCTTTAACGTGTGGAAATTTCCTTTCTCCAAAACGTTTTGGTGTTGGCTATGTAACCAAACCACTTTTTAAATAATAATCTTCGACAGATAACTGTACAAGTGAACAGATTGTGACGTACGTTGACAGAATGATTAAAGAATCTATCTGGTATGCTGAAGCTGTGAAGAAGCACAAGGAAGCTAACGGGCTACCCAGCGCTTAGATATACGTTATAACGTACATGATTAGATAGATATCAACTAGCTTTTAGACTTTTAGATAGATACCAACTAACATTGATTTGTTCTTATCTTTAATATTTTTATTCACGTTGACCCTCCGCATTATTATTATATAAATGTCTTTATCTAACGTACTTTAAAGCCTATTTTCTTTTGATATCTTGCTTTTTAATCACTTGAATTGGTTTAGGATTTATATTTTGACCATACAAGCACAACTTATTAAGTTATTAAGTTATTATGCGACAAGTCCTGACCGTTTGAAAAATGCTTCAACTTATTATTTACCATTTCAAATCCTTAGAGGGACAGGCTCTCTATTATGATTAGCAAATTATTCAAATTTAACATTAATTTTCAGATATTTTATAATCGTAGAATCTATAAATTTTCATGAATTTACAATGATAAAGTTTTATATCTTTGAATTTAGAGATGATAAATCGTTATATAATTCGACCTAATTTAGGTTATTGCTATTCGATATATTTACTTGTGTTTTAAGCAAGACGGATAAAGTTTTACTATGCCCATTATTCTTATTAAGTTATAAATCGCTATCCTCATGTTTTTATTGTGACAACTTTACATGCTGTGCATATCAGATAATCAAGTTTAATCCCATTTTTCACATTTATTAGCTTCTTCGTATTATTCGTTTTCACAAATCATTTCACTTTAAAAACCGGAAAACTATTGGTACAGTGAATTCAACATGCCGGTTGCAGTTGAGTGATCGCATGAAGTAGATATTGATAAAGAAAATTATTGAATATGATATGCAAAAAAAGCAAACTATAATTGTAATTGTAAATATGACTCAATTCCTCTATATGTCACTTTAACCGGATGATTCATTGATTCAAATTGAAATATAACCCTTGACCAATCAGCGCACAGATTTCTTATGATACTGCGCGCCTATTGGTCAAGCCGTGGCGTTCTTTGGCTCATCTAAGAGCCGTCACGTTATCTTTTATGTACCATAATCCCAGTCTTAACTGAAATATCGGATAATTGTTTATGAGCCCCCTAATAGAATGAATAATTTTCTTTATTCTCTTCTTAGCTCAGTGAAGTGAAAAAGTTCGTTTCACTTCGCTGAGCTAAGAAGAGAATAAAGAAACTTATTCATTCATAATCCCAGTGTGCGTCATAAATAATCCTATTAAACTTCTGACAAAGCGTTTATTTGAGCAAGTCGAGGCATGGCTGACGCAGAGCTGAAGAAAGCGTTTACTGAGCTCAAAACGAAGAGTGTTGAGACTTCAGCCCGGATCAAGGCTGTGGACGGACAGATAGATCAGTGTAGGAAGAGGGGCAAACACGCAGAACTGACTTACATGGAGGTTAGTAGTAGCTAAATTACTGACACTGTCCATGCAATATTCTAATCCACGACAACCATCAATTCATCAATTGCTGAACTGTGTACTATTCAATCAGTTAGATAATCATATATTTGAAATTTAAATAAGTGCGAAATAATCGCAAATCTGCGAGGCTGCTCGGGGGGGGGGGATCATGGATTAAGTGCAAGACACGAGGGGTACTAAGTGATTTTTTGCCCAATTTTGAAATACCACCCACCACCCCTTCAGATAATCCCATTAACTAAGTGATATTTCGCACCATTTGTAGTGACCCACCCCAAAATTAGCATAAAAACCTATCCAAGCGGCAGATTGTCCCCTGTACTAACTGATATTTGTCACTATTTGAAGGTACCCACCCCTAAAGGAGCATAAAACGACGCAGATTGTCCCATGTACTAACTGAAATTTGTCATGTTTTGTAGGGACCCACCCCAAAATGAGCAGTTTGTCCCGTGTACTAACTGAAATTTAATACAATTTGTGGGGACCCACCCCAAAATTATGACGTCATCTGGCAAAAAGTGCCCAAATATGGAAAAATATGCCATTTGGACTAAGTGATTATGATTTTCCCATGGAGCCACCTCAGTTAGTACAGTGGACTAAGTGATTTCGCCAAGGGCCAAACACCACCCACCCCGGCCTCGTGTCTTGCACTTAGTCCCTGATCCCCCCCCGGGCTGCTGTAAATTACTAACACCTAAATCCAGGTGAAACAGAGTGGAAATGACACTAACTACTACGAGAGCATTGGGCGGGTGTTCGTACTCGAGCCCCAGGACACCATTCTGGAGCAGCTCCAGGACCGGGCCAACAAAAACCGGGAAAACATCCAGAAACTGGAAAACCAGAAGGAATACCTGAACAAGAACCTGAAGGAGAGTGAGAATGCGTTACGGGAACTGGTGGAGAGCAAGAAGACAACGCTGGTGAAGTAGAGGGGGAGTTTGAGGACTGGGGCACTTTTTATTGTTGTATATAATGCCATAAAAATTAGGAAATATATTATACTCGAGTATCATATTCGATGTTGCTTGAATATGTACCAACTGTGAGCTGAGGTGTTTTGTTAACTTTTTCATTTATTATTATTTATTTGTTATATACAAGCGGATGTGTTGGATATATATTCACTACAACTCAGTCTATTTCCATGCCTTTTGTTTTTGTTTATCTCTCTGGTACTGTATGGCCATCAAGCCAAAATCATTATTCTGAACTTTTAAAGCGCTACATGTAATCTATAATTTTGTATTCAGCTTTGGAACTTTTCTAATATTTTTAGTGCACATTATCAGCAATGATATCTCATTTTACCCTGAATTCCCCTTGAATAGCTCAGGATGTCTGACATACTCCGCAGTCCTGGAGCTCCCCTGGGAGGTGTTGGAACACCCCTACAGAACACCCCCAACACAGCCACCTCTCTCCCTGGTATACTGCTAGGAACCACCCCCAAATCTCCATCGGTACGTATCATGTAATTCATTGTTCAGATGGTTCAAACATCCCGTCAAGGGGTGGGAGGTGGTTTTCATATGATCACGCTGCACGTTATTAATACATCTGCTTTAAACGGGGGATAGGGGTCAAAAGTTCTGAAAAGTAAACAATTTGATAACGTTCTTCTGAGGTTTCACAAGAATAATTCTGAAATTTCCTGTGGCGCGCCATCGGGTACCGTGTTCCTGACTTTAAAACTATTAAATTAGCAGATCATCACGTACGTACATAAGACGCGCAACTAGAAATTTCAGAATCTGTGTTCTCGAGACATCTTAGTTCAACACTCAATAGCAAAGGCGACGAGACACTATAATTCACTGTCGTCTATCTTTCTCAAATTTTCAATAATTCAATGATATCCAGACACCCCCATACTGTCGTTAGGCATTGCACTACTCTCGTTAGGCACTGCAATTCTGTCGTTAGGCACTGCACTACTGTTGTCACTTTGTTAGACACTGTGTAGTACAACTGTAGAATGTAGATAGGTACTTACACAGTACCTATACAGTATACTGTAGTGTACGTCCTAGCTCTAGGTACACTGTACACTGTACAGCATTCGTGCTCAGCAAATCAATAATCAATAGGTATCAGCTGATCTCAATATCAAATTTAACTGTTTTGATTGTATGGCAGTCAACTCTCCTTGTACAATAACTTGCTATAACAAGCTTCAAATAATATATTGTCGTCAGATTAACAGTGGCAGTATCAAGTTATAAGAAATTAAAGGCGTGATTTGTTTTCAACTCCTTTTAACAGAGTAACAGCTGAGTTAGATGCCTAAAACAGGTGATAAGATGTCCCCAGTTTACACTTCTAAATCTTGAAAATGAAATCCACATTCCCAACCTGATCACCCTACAGCGGACTAACACGACCAACTACAACTTTAACACTGTTAGCGGAGGAGGAGGAGGAAGTAATTCTAACTTCACCACCACACCTGAACACGTCAGATCTACCTCGCCTTCCAGATTCGCTCCTACCAGGTAAGTGTCTTGCAGCGAAAGGTTATGTACCAAATCTATAATTGCGGCTGTGTTTTTAATTTTAAAGGAACCATGCTGAAAACCACGCTGCATGCGAAAAAAGTACGTTATTTTATGTAATCATTACCCATTTTAAAATTTTACACACGGAACCTAAAGATCTCATATTGACAGGTCTGCGAGTTCCAACAAAGAGAACTGCCTGCCCACGGAATCCCTGTACGACAGTGTGCTCATATCAGATAAGAGTGTCCTGCACAAAACTCCGGAGCGACAGAGCCGAGCTACCACTGCACCTTCTCCTATCACGCCGGGTGAGTTTATCATATGTCTCCTATCACGCCAAGTGAGCTATAACTACACACGTTGTGCTTTTGCGGGTGTGCTCTCAGCATGGAAAGTACATTTGTGCGCTATCATTCGCCGCAAAAGTGCAAAAAAGCACATTTGCGTGCAGCAAAAAGCACAACGCGCGTCGTAATACGCCGCGCACGAAAGTTTCCGAACACCACGGATACACATCTCGAAAGTACGTTTTCCTAAGTCACTATCAAATACCTCTCTGACTCTGGACTCACACCCCCCCCCCCACCTAACACCCCTCTCTCAGTCCAGCCAACCTAACTCTAGCAGACTTGTCTGCTCAAAGCTAGGCATAAAACCCTCTTTGGACTGTTGTGAACCCCAGTGAATACTCCTGTGAACCCCATTGCAGGCTCCCTTCTATAACCACCTCTCTGGCAGGCAGCAGAGCGAGGTCTAGGTCGCCTGCTCGACGTCTAGGTACGGGTACTCTAGCTGGTGACCTGGTCTATGAGGATCCCCTGGCGGACACATGGGTCACTGTATTCGGGTAGGTGTGGAAGCGTAAGAGAGATTGCATTGAGTTGTTCTACTGTAGTAAACTTCTATGAAAGATTCTATTTAGATTTTTAATGTTTGCAATTTCATTCACTTTCAAGCATGTTAAAAGCTATTTTTAAAAGTGTGATTTAATGTCTAAGTTGAAATACGCTAACCAATGCATGAGATTTACCAGAACAATTCAATCAACTTCTCATTATTTCAGTTTTTCAGCAAATTCCTCTGAGTTTGTCCTGCAGCACTTCTCTCAGTTCGGGAAAATCACGAAGTATGAGAAACCCTCGCAAGGAAATTGGCTTCACTTGATGTTCGAGTCAAAAATTCAGGCTAGAAAGGTGCCTATATCAATAATCATTATGCTAATATGAGCTGCAATTATTAAATTACTTGTTGAAAAATAATAATTTTCAATTTAACGATTTATTGCTGTCATATTCTAGCACTATGATCGAACTTCCCAAATTCGAATGAAATTTTTCTTCTTCAACTGCTCTTCTCTGGTGCTGTGGATTGTGGAGTGCATGAGTTTCTCTCTTCCAGGCAATCAGTCGTAACGGTTCCATACTGAACAGGGACACGATGGTGGGGGTTGTGCCCTGTACTGACGAGGTAACTGTGTTTTATATTATACACTTGATCTGTGTAAAGTGTATAATGTAAAATGTATAGGGTTGTGCCCTGTACTGACTTACTGACGAGGTAACTTGTATGTGATTTATAATTGTGTGTATAATGTAAAATGTATAGGGTTGTTCCTTGTACTGATTCACTGATGAGGTAAATGTGATTTATAGCTTTGTAAAGTGTACAATGTATAAAGTAAAGGCTTAATAAGCTGTCTATAATGTAAAATGAAGAGCTGTGTATAGTGCATGATTTATTAGCTGCTTAAGGTACATTACATATACACATTACGTATATTACTCATTGTCTACATGCGTTATACTGACCACTGACCAGCGTATAAAAGCTATGCAGAATATTGCGCGAAGCATGTGAATTTAACCTTCAGATTTCTCGTATTTGATTTTATCGAAAGTTAATTTTTAATCGCTAATCAGTGCAATACGATAGACCATAAAGTTCATTTCACAGAATTGGTAATGAGGTTATGGACTTAAAAGTTAAATTGACGAAGTCGACGATTTAACAATCGATTAGTATAGAATTTGTCCTCAAACTGTTCATTTCAGAGGGTAAAAGCGAGTATATCGGACAAGTTAAACTCCTCTGTTATTCATACCCCCAAAAGGAACGCTAAAGCTCACGAGGTAAAGTTACTGTTGTAGTTTGTTTTATCAAAGTTTCAATTGCACCATTCGCCCATTATTGCAAAAGTTTCATAGAACTTGCTCTGTTATTCTTCTAGATTTTTGCGCCCTCATTCCATGAGGTTATAAATGAACCCCATCCGTGTCCAAGACAATAAGACACACTCGAATTAGACATTGATTCTTGGTATGGATGTGTGAATTGGTCAACAAGTCCATCCTGGGAATTGGTCAACAAGTCCATCCTGGGAATTGGTCAACAAGTCCATCCTGGGAATTGGTCAACAAGTCCATCCTGGGAATCTTTATCAATTTTCATAAAAGGGCCGTCTATAGGTCTATATGAGCGTCCATAAGTCTCTCAATGTATATATGGCTCATACATATGTATGTATAGATGGCGATTTGTCAATCTCCCTCCCTGGCCCTCCCAAGACGTAATGAACTTGTTAAGTTGTAACGACGTGACGTGGTAGATCTTCATCACCCAAGACGTTATATCGTAACATGATACGGTTTCAGGTCACCCAAGACTTAGTATTTTAACGAGATATGGTTTCAGGTCACTCAAGACTTAGTATCGTAACGTGATACGGTTTCAGGTCACTCAAGACGTAGTATCGTAACGTGATACGGTTTCAGGTCACTCCATACGTAGCATTGTAACAATGTAACGTGATACGGTTTCAGGTCGCTCAAGACGTAGCATTGTAACGTGATACGGTTTCAGGTCACTCAAGACGTTACTCTCTTGCCACAACGTGACGAAGGCATCCTTTATCGTATGGTAGGCTACGTTTTGGGCTGGTAGTGATGAGAAAAACTTGTTTTTTTTGTTTTGTTTTTTCGACTTGGAAATTTTGTTTTTAACTCACGGTGATAGCGGAAATAAGGAAAAGGAAAAAGAACAGTTTTCAATCATATTTGATGTGACATACTGGTGACGATCCAAGTAGGTTATAATAGACTGGAACGAAAACTTGATTATTTACCGAATTTTGAGGTACTTTTTATCCCAATTTTATTTTATCGTTCTTTTGCATTTGAAATACTAAATTATAAATAAAAGGTTTGTGTTTATTTGAAGATTCATGTGGCTTAGCTGCTGCTCTAGCTATCAGATGTGTATCATTTTGAACGAAAATTGAACTCCAAATTATCGTTCAAATAAGTAAGTTTCGGTTTGAATTTAATTTGAAAAAAGGTTGGGTAATTCTGAATGAAAATGATGAGATGAGTTTAGAATGAAAGAGGTCCAGAAATTTTCCTACTAACGGTTTGGAAATATTATCGGGGGCCGGGGCAATCTTCATAAGCTTCATTCCAGACTTGAAAGCGCTTTGCAGTGCTGTTTCTAGAGTTCTAGGATATGGAAAGACGCGAAGTCATCAGACAGCGAACGATATCTTCGAATGAAAAGGTACATGCATGGCGCATGCTCTTGAGCTAAAAGGTAACTGGTTCAATTATTTGATCATTTTCATCCTTCATTTTTCATCCTTCAACAAAAATTTAATCATTTCTTTTTAAAATGTTCACTAACAAATACAGTAACAAAGCATACATTATTTTATGGAACGCAATAAATTCAACTTATTGAATTGACTAAATGCTACAGGTTATTTCAAAGAAAATTCGCCCTTTTTAAACCTAAAACTACAAAAAAACAAAAATGAATAATAGTTTTCTTTTCTACACTACTGGAATTCATTGTCTCTCAGGTTCAGTTTACTTCTTCTTTACCTCCACTGCAACAGGATCTGAGACTGTTTCTTTTCCCTTCTCAGTCACGACACAGACCCAATCTCCCAGCCAGCCCAGGACTTGTGGCCTTGTTCGAACCTATCTTTCCCTTGTACTTGCCCTTCTTAACCTTCAGGTTAGACTTGCAGTTAGTCATCTTCCCATCTACCATTTGGCAGATCTTCACGTCTTTAGCACTCACCGCATCCCCGCTCTCCTTACTGATCTTGAACTGCACATTGCACCCTTTGTTGGACTTACACTTCACCTTGGATTTCACTGGCTTGATCGTTATCTTGTCTTCTGGTTCTTTAACATTTATTACGAATTCCGCACTATCTCGAGAATCTCCCTTTGTGGCCTCACAAACGTAGGTCCCTCCAGTTTGCACTTCGATGTCTTTGATCTTGAGTTTGAGTCCGTCATTTGAAACTCCCTCAGTGATGTAACTACCCTCTGCGTGCCATTTGATGTCCCCCTTCGCCACTTTGGTGTTCACTTGACAAGTGAGGACCACGTCTTGTCCTGTCATCACTGTTTCTTCTGGGTTGATGGCCTTTACCCAGTCACTCTCACAATAAGGACAGCACTCGTCGTCCTTTACAGCAGAGATCTCTGAACTGCTGCAGGAAAGGGCAGGACACTTGAAGGTAGAGCACGACATCTCACCCCCTTCTTCACACGTACATTCCTTGCACTCAGAGTCCTTCTTGATGGTGTCCCCTGTGTTGTAGAACACACCCTCATACAAACACTTGCACTGGTCCGCTGACACGCACACCCCGTCCTGTAGGAACTGTCCGCTCGGACAGAAACATCCTCGGGCTGTAGCGTCTCCTTCTGGTTCTCGTTCCAGACATGTTGGTGCCGGGTAAGGTCCAGCAGACATGTAGGTCAAGCCTTCCGGACACTCATAAGGACAGTAATCAACAGATCGTCTCCAATCAGAAAGATCTACTCCAGCAGCAATGCAACTGTCAGCATAGTTATCGTATTGGGAGCACGCGCAGTTCTTATCAATGAAGCAGTGGCACACATCAGTCATGCAGTTCTTGTAGAGACCACCATCTGCATCACCAAAGTCCACAACGGAGTGACAGGCAGTGAAAGGTGCTTTCTTGATGTCGTCACAGATGGCAGCTGCCTCTGCGAAGCCGTTAGGAACATCGTCACAGGGGTGGTAAGGTTCAGGAGGGGCTGGACAGTTCTCGTCATACGTTTGGTGCTTGATACCCAAGGTATTCGGGTTGTTGCCTTCAAACTCGTCATTCGGATTGTCGTTCCAGTTACCGCAGATTCCCTCGGAAATGCCACTGCACGACCCGTGAAGCAGGATTTGGGCGTTGATGTATTTTCCGGCGTTCATGGCAAGGATGCTGACAGCTGGAGTCCTGCCTTTACTCGGCTGTTGTAGCATTATCTGGAGCTGTCCGTTGTTAGCTATCGTTACTTTGTCTCCGTTGGTGAAGGTCTTAACATATGGGAGTTGCACCACATTTCCATCCACTGTAGCTCTGTAGTTGTTTGCTATGGCGTAGGTAGATCCTTTGAACCTTAGCTCAGCTCTAAGAGTGTACCTAGGGGCTCTACCGTAGAAATCTACGTTCTTCAGGAACACCGCAAAGTCTTCACAGCTTGCAGCTTGGTAGGTGCAGTCACCATGGAAATCATAGTACTTACCATCGAATGTCTTGTAATGTGGGTCTCCGGAGCTGGTGCAAAGTCCGTCGTTCTTCACGCACTTTGACAGGCATGTATCCTGGTCAGTCCATTTGTAAGTTCCATGTGCACAGGATATATCTTCTCCTTCACACCTGCACACCAGACCATTGAACCCACACGCACAGGTCTTACCGTCCTCTGACTCGAAGGACTGGCCTCCTCTCCACTCCTTCCCGTCGCTGTCCACACACACAGAATCTTCTGGAGATCCGTAGATCTCAAGCTCTGCAATATTCAGATACCCATCATTAGGGTAGCCACCACGGGGCTGGGCTCTCAGGATTACTGCCTGACCTGTCTTCTCAATGTTGGGAATCTCGTAGACCTGTCTACGCTCGTCCACCATAGTCTTGATGAGAGTATCGTCAATCCAGACTGTCATGCCTTGCATTCGGGGGCTGTAGTCCTTCCTGGCCCAGATCTGGATGCTGTCAATGAACACTGGTTTCCCAAAGTCCACCTTCAAGAATACAGTTGGTCCTGTGCTTTTGGAAACCTGAAAAGTTGAGATCAAATTACTTGTAGTGCGTGGGATTGCGTTGGTTATTTCAATGGTAATACTAGGCATTATATCGATATTTTGTTTTATAAAGGTCAGTGTACCAAAGGAGGAAAGGTCGCTTTATCAAACACTTTTGAAAAAAGAGATGAAATGTCATGACTACAGAGTATTATTTATTGCCAATGCTATTTACGATGATAATCGAGGAATTTGAGGCCCAAGGAAAACGTCATATCGGTATGATTAGGTTTCTCAAACTTATCAATTACGTGGCATTAACTCACATAGACTGAGCTGGAATGACTCCATGGAATCCAAGTGGGGTATCTGTTTCCATCTATAGCTTTGTCTGGCCCTGTGAACTGGTCCCAAGAGTCAGTGGCTGTAGCGACCCCGTAGGGGGCTATGTTCTCAAAAGCTGTAACACCTTGCAGTGCTAGCAACGTTACAACGATCAACGTGTAAAGCATTTCACGCTTTCTTTCGTAAAAAGCAACAAGTTTGAAATTAAAGCTGAACGATCTGGCGATAGACTATAACGAACTTTAACATCTGAGTGTAATCCATACAGCAACGGGATCCGATGTGGCCTGCTTTTGTTTCTTGTCATAATGGTGTCTCCGGGATTGCCCATAGAAAAGAGGCGTTACATAGAATTCCTTGAATTCTCCAAGCCCTGCCTTATAATTCCCGCTTTTTGTGGAAATGTCGGGATGAAGCTTTCATCTGTTCCCCAAGTCAGATCATAAACAAAACAACATTCGTTCCGAAGTGGTTAAAGTTTCAATGCTTCTGGGAACAATCAAATCTATTGATTCAACGAAAAAGAATTGAAGAAATTGCATTATTTTCTGATATCAATCGTTTATCACGACTTATCTATCAACTATCGTTTCTACAGTAACCACGTACAATTGATAATTCACATGCTCACGGTTTTGGCACAATGGCGCATTTTAATAACGAACTAGCAGGCTAAAATGGAATACGCGAACTTTCAACCATTGCATTCACGACCGATGTTCGCGCGCAAATTCCGTTTTGTTCCAAATTATTTACGTTACACTCACTTTTACACTTTTAATTTCACCCGCCCGGAATTTCTGCAAATTTCATTGAAGACAAAAACCTCAAAGAGGAATTTTGCTGGAACCTTTATTTTGAATGCAACTTGATGCTTGTGAATATACCAAAAAACTGTCCTAGATTTTTCTGCATTATCTACATGTAGGGCGTGAACAGTAGTGCCAGTAATCTGCATCTAGGAAGTTGGGACTCAAACTGAGCCTTTTTCTTGGAAAATCAATTCCCTGTAATACATCAAAGTTGTTATGTCTTGTTACGTAATCTTTCAAAGCACCCTCTAAACAAAACACAAACTTGCTAAAAGTTGCACCAAAGACAACGGATTGAAAACCCTGCTTGAGGGGGCACTGACTAAGTGCTGTAAAATAGAAATATTCTCAATAGCTTGTTGTAACACCTGCATATTAAATAGGTTATGTCAAAAGTCTCGCCTGAATGTTAAAGTACTGTTATATAAGACATTGTCGTAAGAAATTCATTACAAATCATACTTCTCCTACTTTGACTTTATCAGTACAGTGTGTAAGTTTTAAGAGCAAGGAAGTTTGACCAAACCCTTGTCAATAATTGGTTTAATACCTCAAATTAATCGACTGACTTGGCCTTCCTTGTAAAGTGCAAACTTTCCCCGCGATGTTTCCTGTAATAGCAGTGATGCTTGCCCTTGGGAAGGATGTTATGGCTAAAGGTATTCTTTCATTCCATTCAATTTATATTTCGATTTTCGTTCACTGAACAAATCCAATGAATTCAAAATCCCTATCATTTTGGGGAAATCAAAATAGTTTAAATAATCTTTTTTCAGTTATTTCCGAGTTGTTTTTACATATTTCGCTTCATTTCAGTTGAAAGTGATCTGTGTAAGAGGTACGACTTAGCTACGTGTCACGATGGCGAGACCTGCATTCCGGCTGAAGCGGTGTGTGACGGAGAATACATTGAGTGTCCTGACGGTTCGGACGAAGTTGGCTGTAGAAGAGGTTCGAAAAACAGCTCGCTTTGGAGTTGACATATTGTCGAAATGTTACTATCGGTCGAAAGGGAGGTCCTTTCAACAAATTAATTTTGATCAGCGTATTGACTTCAAAATGATTTATTCCTCTCGTAATTAAGCTACTAAACTAAGACAACAGGTCAGAAAATGTTGGCCGTGCTATTGTTGTTTTTGTAGCTGATCGTATACAGAAAATGACGCCACAAATATGTTCAAGAGACTAACGTAGATGTTGCGAGTTCTGAGAACACCTGAAATTTCCACACGACAGCCACTTGTACGTACGTGACACTGGTTCAACAGTATAGCACGTTACAGAGGTGTCGCCACTTCGAGAAATGAGAATCGTTCTGAAATTTCCGATTGCGCGGCGCCATATGATATACGTACGTGAATATACTGTTAAATCAGTATCATGCGCGTACAAATGGCAGCTTTGTGGAAATTTCAAACACCGATCTCAGATGTGCGACACCTCTGTAATACATGTTCGCATATGGTACATTTTTTCCCTCCCCTTTGGCCTATTTGTGAATACAAAAAGGCAAATGAGAGGGTTGGCAGAGATCGTGGTTTGGGAAGGTGAGAAATAGGATATCTTTATATCAGGTCCAGTTTTGCAATACAACTACTGTAATTTCTAGAAAGTGCCCGGATTGCTCCTTTATAATATCAGTCGCAAAAATGTCCCTCCCTCCCTCCCTCCCTCCGTCCCTCCGTCCCCATGTCACATAAATCTTCAAAATAACGAATTTATTAATTCATGGAGCTGTCAGTTGTCAAAAGTATAAATCTTGTAGGTTGATCTGGCCCATCCGTGCCGCATGCTCGAACTCCAAAAATAAATTGTGAAAATTTCTAAATTTGATTAGGCTGTTGAAGAATTCGTGTCTTAAAAAGTTAAAATCTTAGGTGTGAGTTGGGCGGTAGATTTGAGGAAAAAGCTTCGGTTTTGTACTAGGTTAAGTACCAAACTGCATAACTATTAGACTTTCTGCTGGATTCGACTAAGTTTGAGAACAGAGAAATACTATTCGCTGTGAAAGACGAATATTGCTTTTTGGAACAAGAGACAGCATTGAAACAAAAGCATGAAATTTGAAAATCAGATAAAAAGTGATATCAACTTAGTATAAACATTCAAGAAAATACATTGCGTGAATAAACGCTGACACAATTTGATCCGAAACGTAAACCAATTCAACAAAATGGCGCGAAATCTACAACGAACTGAGTGCAACAACGAACGCGCGCGCAAGAATTTTAGAAGAAATGGCACGTGCCAATTCGTGTTCTCGGTGGTCGCGCGCAGCACGTGCATCGGAACAGTATTTATACTCTTACTACGACTGCGTTTTGTATTATGATGCTAAGGTTACATCAAGCATCGCGGGGGGGAATTAAGCGCCTGCATACGGCCTACGGGAACAACAACAATTGTGTCGGTGCAGGCGCAATTCTTGTTCAGAATGATTCTCATTTCTCGAGCACGCAACACCTGTGTCACATACATATTTTGGCAACTTTTTCAAGTTGACCTGTGTTCAGACTTTTGCTAAATTTTAGTGTATTTCACAATTATTTATTGGGGCAAATGCCAGCGCCCATTGAGCGTTTTCAGTCAATCAAATAAGTTCAACTCCCTGCAGATTGTTCGTACTACGGACTCCTGACCTGCCCAGGGGAGGACCATTGCTACCCTCCAGAGGGGTATTGTGACGGAAGGATAGTCCATTGTAAGAGCATGTACGACGAGGAAAACTGCAATGGTTTGATATATTATTATACTCTCCAAGCTTTATTTATCCTGAAGCCCTCAATCAAACTTCTCGGTTCCTTTTATTGGTCCGACAAAAAGTTACTCTAAGACCACTTGACTCAGAATTATGACGTGACCCCTTGTGTAAGTTGCCATTTCACTCTACTATAAAGTAGCAACTAACACTAGGTTATGTTTTACCAGGTCATGTCTTACAGATAGTTCTTTTCAGATCGAGCCTGTCTACTCGGTAGGTTTAAGTGTGAAAACTACCTTCATATTTGTGCTTCGTTGTGTGATGGAGTTGTGGAGTGCCCGGATGGAATGGACGAGAGCCGGAGACATTGTGAAAACGGGATAACTTGTGAGTGTGCAATGTGCAGTCATGTGTATTTCACCTTGATTTTGGGCTTTTGGGGAAACCTTCACAAAAATATGAAATCAATTTTGGCTTGCTTTTTGTGAGGAGATAATTCCATGGTTAGAATCTTTTAATTTTGGTTGTTTTCGCTATCAACTATAAATATTGATATGAAACTATCCTTGCAAAAGGAATAAATCATTTTCCTTCTATTTCAGACTTGTGCTACACATCAGAATATAACGGTTTCTTCATGGAATTATGCCTGAACGAGACGAAGCCCATGATCCACTGTCTGATGGCCACACCTGGTGACGTTTACACGGTGTCACATGTGCAGGACATTGAGATACCCACCAGACGCCAAACCACAGATGTTTACACAGTCTCCAGGGAGTGTCCCGAGACTGCTAGCCAGTTCTATCAAGCCTGTGGAATCGACCCCAAGTCAAGTAACCGCCTGCTTGATAACGAAAAGTACCCCTGCGGGTATTTGTGTAACGCGTGGACAGACTCAGCCCGTCACCCGCACTACCTCGTAACGGACCCTGCTCTGGTGCGGTCCTTCCCCGGAATTAAGGAGGTGTGCTCCCAATCACTGAAGAAGTTCAAGACATCTAACGTCTCTGTGGACACTCTGGGACGGTGTGATGGGTACTGTATGCCTCACCCCAAAACAATAGATTCTAAGCACGATGACAAACAGGGCAATCAGTACTGTGAGGATGAACGGGAGTGTAATGGGTTCGAGTACGGGATCACCTGTGACAAGGGCAAGGTGAAGCTGTCCTCTGTCCTGTTGTGTGACGGTGTGTTTCACTGTGACGATGAGACTGACGAGGAGTTTTGTCAACCCAAACGGAAGGAGGCGTTCACCTGCTGGAGGTTTAACAAGCTCCTGAAGAAGGATATTTCAGTGAGACTAACTGATTACGTGCGATGTGGACCCATTGGGGAGATCTCTTGGGCGCCCATAATCGCTCTAACCGAGCAGCCTTATTGCAACAATTACTTGGACCAAACCAACTGCTCTGACTCTGCTAAGGTGGGAATGTACTGTAAGGTGGGAGGCTACATGTCTTCCATTTCCAAAGTTGTTATTTGCAACAAAGCCATGAAAAACAAGTATGTGTTCTGTGACGATGGGATTGACGCTATCTGCCTCGAGCCTTCGGTTTCGTGTATGGTACACAAACATGAGCTCTGTGACGGTATCGAACACTGCACGGATAATACGGATGAGAGTGCCATGTACTGTTCCAAACTAACGGATAAGCCCTGTCGGAGGTCTCTTCAGAACCCTAACGCTATGGTTTTCCCCATAAGTTGGATCCAGGACGGTATAATGGACTGCCAGGATGGTGTAGATGAGACCTTTGATTGGTTATCCTGTGGCTTTGGTCCTACCCACCGGTATGTGGCTAGTTCTGCGGCAAATGCCGATTGTGAGGAGGTGTATCTGTGTGACGGTGAGTTTATTGAGTTTGATGAGCTGTGTGATAGGCGAGACACCTGTGGAAATGAGAACGAGGTTTGCACGCAGTCGAGAGGACAGGTGATATCTAAGAATGTGTACACGGTAGAGTACAGGAGGATATCGCATTTGTACTATTGTATACCAGGGATAATCGAGGATTTGGTTGTCAAATTCGGAAAGTCTGTGTGTAACTACCGTGAGTTTCCTCACCCCAAGGACATGGTTTTTGCTTATAATGATCCACTCGTGGTGCATGCTCCTTTGGAACCAATCGACTGTAGGTTTGTCTTCGGTAGACTACTCGTTTACCTGAGTTGTTTGAACTTATGCCGCTTCTCTGAGTGTCCTCTAAACAGGAAAACTGTCAAGTACAACTCCTGTGTAGGCCAGTACGCTAAACGCGTCTTTACGATAGCTCAACGAAGCGATGATGAGACCTCATACCTGACTTTCCTGACGGGACGAAAAGTCGGTGGTATAAAGAGGTGGCATAACCGCGTGTTTCCGTGCAAGAATCAGCGCTGTGTGGTGTTTGAGAAGGTCTGTGATTTGGCTGATGATTGTGGAGATGGTTCGGACGAGGAGGGATGTCAGAACCACTTCCAGTGCTCCATTACGGGGGAGCTGATCTATCGATCGAGTCTGTGTGACGGGATTATCGACTGCAAGGACCTGAGTGATGAGTGTAATGAGCGGTGCAATAAGCAGATTATCGAGTCTCCGACCATCAGATTAATTGCTTGGGTGATTGGGATAACCTCCCTGGTGCTGAACATTGTGACTCTCCCTAAACACATATACTCGCTCACTCAGTGCAAATACGTTCGGTCTCTTTACAACGTGCACTTCCTGATCCTCATCAACATTGGTGATCTCCTGATGGCTGTGTACATCCAACTTATTGTGATCTATGACACCTACTACAGCCGTAGTTACTGTGTCAAGGAGCTTGATTGGTTGCCTAGTGTCACGTGTCTGTTGGCTGGGGTGATCAGTACCTTCGGAACGAGTAGCTCTGCCATATCCATGACAGTTCTGAGTGTTAACCGGTACTACGTGATGAAGACAGGACTGTCAGTTAGTTCTGAGATCACCACAGGAAGCATCGTAAAACTCTTCCTGATAACAATGGTCCTGCTCACCGTATCGGTAGTTGCGTCTCTCCTGCCTCTTGTTAGCTACTTTGAGAACTTCTTTCTCAATGGCATAATCTACAGTTCTCGTAACCCTCTGTTTATTGGTCCCCTTGATAAGCCCACGCTTCACAGCATTCTCCGGGGTTACTACGGCAGGATTAAGGAAGTCACGCTGTCCTGGACCCTTCTCAAGGGTCTTGTTGCGGACATGTTCTCCAAAGATTACTCCATTGTGTGGCCCAAAAAGCTCCACTTTTATGGGAACGATGCTGTGTGTCTCTTCAAGTACTTTGTAACCCAGGACGATCCTCAACACGCCTACGTCTGGACTATCCTCTCCTTTCACGGCATATCTCTGGCAGTGATAATCCTCTCCTACTTTGGAATCTGGAGGGAAACTGTGAGCAGCTCTGCTGAACTGGTCACTCAGACCCAGAACGTGCATATCAAGAAACGGAACGTTGTTATGCAGCGGAAGATAATGATGATAATCGGCACTGATCTGGTTTGTTGGCTCCCGTTTCTTGTTGTAAGCATGCTCCATGCTTCCAGGGTGATAGATGGTAGTTGGTGGTACCCCATCTTCTCTCTTGTTATCATTCCGATAAACTCCATTGTTAACCCGGTCATTTTGAATGATTTTATTTCTATTGTGGTGCTGAATCAGGTTAATGCATTTTTACGTTGGAAGGAAAGGGTTTGTAGCTTGTTTAATTCACGTTTTAAGCGGGATGAAGTTAGTGCCAGCAGTGGTGAAGAAAGCGAAAATAATCCGCAACCTCAGTAGCAAAAATAGAGAAAATTTTCATAACATTGTGACCGTTTCAGAATATGATGTTATTTAAAAGTCTCGTGAAGTCTAATAAATTAATTAAGAGTCTAATGAATTCTAATAGTAATTAATTGATTAATTAATTAAGATTTTCAGAAAATGCGATATCTTCAGCGTCTGTTCATTGTTATTGCATTTGTTTGGAAGGGTAACCCACAATAAACTCCAGGCAGATATGAAAATTGGAAAACGGGGGTTTATTATTTTCGGGGCTTACGGAGGTTTCAGTGGCATAACCAGATTTCTTGGAAAAGTACCATTTTTGTTCCGGACTTTCGGCTCTTCAAGAAATGGTACCAACTTTGTTTTAAAATTTTGGGCCTTTTCAAGTTAAACTTAAAGTGGATTAAGGATATGGGGGGTTAGTGTTACGGATGTTTATCGGGGTTGCCCATGCGTGCTTTTGAATTTGTTAAATTGTCCTTGATTTCAGTTTTCGCCAATTGGCAATTAATTTTGGCGAAAATCAATCGCATTAATTACAGAAAATCAACTGGACGATTCTCCATTCAAAAAATGGTACCAAAATGATCAGCACGATGAGTTCTTTCAAACAAACTAACTTTTATTGTTTTTTTCGATAATTTAAGAGAGTTATAGGCTGCACGTGGGCAAGGAGCCGCGCTCAAAATCTGCAACGCCGAAATTTCGCTTGAAATTACGCACATCTACTGTCCTCACAAAAAACGCGATTGAATGGAAAATCATCGCTGTTCGCAAGATAAAAACATGGAAATCAAAGCTTAATCCTTTCTCTAACGTTTCTTGGAATTTTCAGGGAAATACATTATGTTTAAGTAGAATTAATAATCTCCAAAGTCAACTGGTCAAAATTCCGACGTATTTCGTCCATAACTCGGCTCAGGATAGACGTAAAACAAATCTGAAAACACTGTTTGATAGCTCGCAAGCGCCCCCGTTGCATTTACGGTGCGCGCAATTCTAAATGTTTGAAGCCAGCACGTGCGCGCTGATTAGTTTCGTTGGGGTATATTTTTTTCGCGGTCTGAAAAAATAATTTTGTCAAATTTCATCTTCCCCATTTTCATCGAATCATCATGAAACTTTCAGAAAAGTTGAAAACATAATTAACAGCCATCCGGATTAAATTTTTCTGAAAATCGAATCATGAGACGAGATATGAGCAATTGTACACAAATTTTGTAAAATGCGTCATTTTAGGCCATAACTTCCGTTAGAAAAATTTTTGCTTTTTAAAAATTAAAAACATGTTTTAGTCTATGTGTTCAAATAATATATCCAAATTTTTCAGAACACATTTATACATCTTGAGTTAGGACACTTTTTTGACTGAAAATGTGTTTTGTCTTTATCGTAATTTCGTGCTAGTACTTTGGTGGACGCGTGACACCCCCTTAGCTTAATCAACGAACCCGGCCTGACTTTATTTCCATTCCACATAATGTCATCAAAGAATTATCACAACGATTTCTCGGCGGGTCGGCCTTCGGCGGACGCGCGCGCGCCCGCCGAAGGCGTAGGGGTCAGACAACGTCTGACAAACGTTGCCCCGTCTATTTCTTCTGACGTTGCGCCGCGCGCGAGGGTAGGGTAACATCCTGCGATTGCACACCTCAGATCTCGCCCAAGTTGCTTTTGAAAAATTGAAAAAATATGCCCATTTTGTGTCCATATTTGGGCGCGCCAGTCAGGGGGTACAAACCTGGCTAAAAAGTAAACCCGCGTATACCTTTTGGGTCAACCGTTACCCCGTTATTTCATTTTGCTTTTCAAAAATATTCGTAGGATGTTACCCTACCCTCGCGCGCGGCGCAACGTTCCACATTTGGACGTCACTTTGCAACCTCGCCCGTCCAGTCAGAAGAAATAGACGGGGCAACGTCCGTCGAAAAAATATGGGTTGAACCCACTATGCCGCGCGCCGGCGCGCAACACGACCCTCCATTCATGCATTGCTAAAATGTAAAAGTAAACACGCGTATATTTCCCCTAACCAGGGGTGTCGATGGTTTAGCGCTTGTCTTGATGGATTTCTCCCATCCCTGCGCGCAACACTCGGAGGTTTGGAGGGTCGCGGAAAACGTTGCGTGCGCGGTGGACGGTAGGGTATCCTGGCAACGCTTTCTTTGGCCGGATCTATTTTGTAACCAGGGCCCTAGTTATTCAGCGTATATTAAAAATTTAAATTCAAGCAGGCTCTTTTAACTTATTTTGTTCATCTTTAATAAAACTGCTGTCTTTCATTGAAAGTAACAATTATGATTCAAGCCAAATAACTACTCCACAAGCAATATCAACTGACAGTTTCGAATCATAACTTTAAGATTGACTTAATGAAAAGCTATGAATCATCTTCAGGATCTCCGAGGAGCAGCCTCAACACATCCTCAAATTTGATTGCAATTAGTAGTGTTGTTAAGTTTATTTTTAAATTATATTTTCATAATTATGACTTTAGATTGGGAGAACCTTGTGATGGTATGAAGTAGAATAGTGAGGTATTGGATTGTGGAATTTTATTATATTTCATTATTTCAATGGTTTAAAGTTCATCAAGGAACTCTGGTTCATCATCAGCCTTCCTCACATTGGCCACCTTCATACCCAGCAATTCCATCCCCTCACCCAACCCTCACATCCCTACCCCAACCACTCCCCTTTTGGACAGACAATATGAAAATTTTGTTAATTTTGTTGAGATGAGAGCTTTGAGTCCCAAAATAAAACTTGGGACTATTCTCTCCTTTTCAAAAATCTAGCTAGACCCCCAACCTCATGGTCTGTTAGAGTCAGGCCTCCATATTTTATTGGTACCTCTATTTTATTTATATCATCAGTTTTTGTCCAGTGTAGGGAATCCCAAGCCTCATCTGGTCCAGATGAGATCTAAAGATCAAGTCATCTTTGTTTAATTGTAATCCTAAAATAAGTCATGACTCTGAAGAGCCCAAATTTGAACCAGGAAAACGATTTCTCCATCATATGCAATCTTTTCCTTGCTTGCAAGGTTAAAAGAGTATCTTTGCTGTAGATTAAATACAGTCTCCTTTGTAAAATTCAAGCCACATTAAACTTTCCAATGCCTCCATCCATCATCTTTGATGGGAGCCATATAGAGATGCCTTCATCAGAGATCTAGGTATTATACAAAGCTATGTTTAAATACTTAAATAGGAGATTGATAATAGGCAACTATTATAGTTGTAGATTTTATTCTAGATGAGATACCTGATGATATCTGAATCCTTGATTAGACCTTTCCTTAAATTTTCCTTGTGCAGATTGATTTTAGATTAACAGTTCTAAATGATAAAATTCCACTAGGTTAAGGAGATTATCAAATGCTTATAACTTTCATCATTGACAAGTCATGATATTGTTCCGGTACATCCCAAGAGCTGCCAAACACAACCATTTGGTGCTTTCTCATTATATGCTTAGTGGTATTCCAAATGACATTGCAACCACTGAAGTAAGAACTTATCCAGCTATTGGTGAACTTCTTGATCCTCAAGTTCAACTCTCAAAACTGGAAGGGATAGCTAATATCAAGGAACCTTCTTCTTTGATAGATAATGTTCCCTATGCATGTCAAAATTTTCTTGACTTTTGTCAAGTTTCAACTGGAGTTCCTTGGTGGGGAATATTTATTGGTGCTGGAATCACTGCAAGAATCATCACACTCCCCTTCCATGTCAATTATGAAAAGAGTATCATGATGCGCTTGCCATCTATTAAACTTGAGAAAGAAGCAGTCCTATCAAGAATGTCAGGTGAAATTGTTCTGTCAGCAAGAAAACTACATGAGGCTACAGTGCTTCAAAAGTCAGCTGGACTTAAAAGTTCCTTCTGGCTCCTTAGGTATTTCATCCCAGGAACTATGCTTATGACATTAAATTATGCAGCTATTCATGGGTTAACTAGTATGCATTATGCTCCAATTTTAGAAACAGGGTTTTTGTGGTTACCTAGCTTATGTTTAGATGACCCTGATAGAGTTTTGTCCTTCTTAAATGGAATATTCATTGCTGCAAATATCCGCCGTTTTATTATCAACACACCTGACTCTCAGAAATCAGATTGGATAACTTCAAATAAAAAATTGTGGTTTTCAATTGGTTTTGTTGCAATTGCAGCTCAAGCAAAAATTCCCTCAGCAGTTTTACTATACTGGACATCCTCTAATGCTACACGATTGTTCCTGATTGATATCCTGCTAAAAACAGATTTGTTCAGAAAATCAGTTGGATTAGTGAGTATTGCAGAAAAAAGAGAGGCATATGACTCTATCCCCAAAGTACCCACACCATCTGCATTGAAGATTATTGAAAAAGACACAATCAGTGAGAGTCATATTGTAGAAGCTGATAAGGCACTAAAGAATGATCTTAGTCAACTTTTAGCTGATGAGGATTTTGAACTTTACAAGATTAAAACTGAGGAGCAGAAAGAAAAGCTCAATGAAGATTATGAGAAACTGGCAAATGATTTGCAGTTTTGTGAAGAAAAATTGGGTTCACGTTTTACCTCTATTTACACTAAGTTTCCCAATTCTATGTCTTCACATTACCAAACACAGAAACAAATTATAGAAGACAAAATGAATGAATCTCAAAAACAAATAATTAATCTGAAAATTATGGACTTCAAAAGAGAGTTTTCTGAAAGGAAGAAAGCTATGGCTAATTCCTCAGTAACTGATCATGAACGGGAGAGTCACATGGAACAACTTTATAATACTCATTCTAAACTGCTCTCTCAACTTGAAGAATGTGAAAGGGATATTATTACAATTTCAAGCTCAAAAGAAATGCAGCATTTTGAGCTGTTTGCTAAAAAGCAAGAACTTTTATATCGTCAAAAAGATATCATAAAGGATATTGAATTTTGTGAGAAGGAGATTCTAGGAGCCAAAGTTGTTCCTGAAGACTGAGTAACGAAATTTAGCTTGTTATCAAGTGTTGAGACCATCTCCCTAGATATTTTATTACATCATAAGAAATTAAAAGTTTGTATTTGAGTTACTGTTAATTCATAAGAGAACATCCCAATACAACTCTCTTTCATTCAAATTTGATAATTGATTAATGTCTTAGCTTTCTATTACTTACTACCTGATGTCCAAAAATCGACACAATGCCGGACATAATTCTTGCTTCTTCAAGTTTAAACGTGATTCTATCATTTGAAGCTCAATACTAAATTATTCAAATATTTTATGTTTTATAATTTCCCTTATAGTACAGTCAAATCTGGCCGAAAATGGCCCAAAATCGGAACAAATTCTACACCAAGCGATTTTGACTGTTTTCTATAGTTTTTTGCCCAAAAAATCGATCTAGCAACTTTCCGAGACTTTCCGGGGTGGGGAAAGTGCCGAAAAATCGATTTTTAGTTGAGGCGCAGCCGACTATAATAATAATAATAATAATAATAATAATAATAATAATAAAATTTTGGCCTCATGGCCAACTCAAAAATTCGATCATTGATACCCTTATTATCTCTACCCAGTTCCATTTCATACAACATTATGTTGAAAAAGTTTGCATTAGGCAAAATTCACGACTTCTCGAAAATCCCTTCACATTTCAGTTAATAAAATCAACTGGGATAAGTTGAATTTTCATGGTGTTTATATCTGACCCTTCAATTGGGATTAATTTGATGCTATTTTCTTCCTCTGAGTCGTTGTCCTCACTTCTTGCTTCACTCTCCCTCCGCCTGAAAGGTCCACCGTCGACTACACTGTCCCCACTAATCTTCCAACGAGTTTCTGGATGACAGCGTATTCGTTCTTTGAGTACGGCAACAACAGCCTTCCTTTTGGCCCTTTCATCGGCTGTGAGATCTGCAGAGAGATATATGCCATGGTAGTCATCATTGTCCCTGAGCAGAGGCGCTCTATTCAGCATTTTCCTCGCATTATATGACGACTTGAGACGCAGTCGAAGCGGTCTCTTGTTTCAGACGAACCAGTTCCGATGTACTCACTGGATGTCATGACAACATCACTACAATCCATACTCTCAATCAAGTCAGAACACCAATTAGATCTTGATCGGGAATCCATGGAACCAGGGGCTCCATAGATAATGATGTTTTTCTTCTTATCGTGTTTCAATAATACTGTCTGAACAGTCATTGGAAACAACATCACCAACATCACTGCCCTTTCCTTGCTGAACTACTTCCGAATACGTCCGTACATTGCTTATTTCAGAAGTTTGCTTTTCAATCTCACTTTTCATCATATTCAGATCGTCCATAACCTTCTGCTCTCTTTCATTCTGCAATGAAATTGTATCCTCGAGCACACTAAAATGAGCTGCGTGGATTTTCTCTAACCATTTCTGAGCATCAAGTAAACTGTTCATGAGATCCACACAATGATTTGCAAGTTCTTGTCTGGTGTTTTTCTTGTGAGATAAGATACTTTCCACTGTTCCTGGCCCGCCACATGTAACTTTCTCCAAGATTTTCGCTCTTCTAGACGTAGTTTTGCTTAGGAACTTAAAGAAATCCGAGTTAGCGTAGCTCTTGTTTTCCATGGTTCGTGGTTTTTGTAATTTGATCGTACTTTAAGTACCAAGAGTCGCAAGCAGCTGACAGGTGTAACGAAAGATAAAGTGAAAAACGAGAAAATCAAACTGACCAGTGAAAATTCTTAATTTGGCCCAGGAAGGTCGTAGAGACTTTGTTTTCGGCTTAAAAGAAGCGCAATGGCCATGTTTATATACGACTTGTTAATAAACATATGCCCTAAAATGCTCAGGAACAGAGTTATGGGCGAAAAACTGTTTTTTGGGCACCCGCGAGACATTGTGGAAGCGATTTTTGGTTTTTGGCCCAGGAAGGTCGTACAGACTTCGTTTTAGGCTTGAAAGAAGCGCAATGACCATGTTTATATACAGTACGACTTGTTAACAAACATATGCCCTAAAACGCTCAGGAACAGAGTTATGGGCGAAAAACTGTTTTTTGGGCACCCGCGAGACATTGTGGAAGCGATTTTTGCTTTTCGGCGCAGGAAGGTCGTAGAGACTTCGTTTTAGGCTTAAAAGAAGTGCAATGGCCAAGTTTATATACGACTTGTTAATAAACACATGCCCTAAAATGCTCAGAAACAGAGTTATGGGCGAAAAACTGATTTTTTGGGCACTCGCAAGACATTGTGGAAGCGATTTTTGTATCTTGGCCTATGAAAGTCGTAGAGACTTCGTTTTGGACTTATAAGAAGTGAAATGGTCTTTGTTTATATACGGCTTGCTAATAATTATATGCCCTAAAATGCTGAGGAACCGAGTTATGGGCGAAAAACAGTTTTTAGGCACCTGTTTTCGGCCCAGGAAGGTCATAGAAGCTTGATTTTGAACTTGTACAACTTGTGAATAAAAATATGTCCTCAAATGCTCCAGAACAAGGTTATAGGCGAAACACTGATTTTTTGGTGTTTTGGGCATTTTATTTAGTTTTAAGACAAGGCCAATGCTATTTCTACATCTCTGCCCAATAGGCTTGTAGATTTCATTGTAGACCTCAGGTTATTGGCAAAAACCCGATGTTTGGTCAATCATGGGGCATGACTCATTAGACATGGCTGAAGCAATTTTATATAATCCTAGCTCAGCAAAACACTATGGACTAAGTTTTAAGTATTGCTACACATACAGGTCGTAGAGCTAGGTGTCATCAATGATTCATTGATGATGATTGATGATTCATTGATTCAATGAATCATCAATCATCATCAATCATCATCTTTACATTTGCCCAGGCTAATAGTCTACACGGTTGCGGTTCTTTTTAAGTTTTAAGCCCTTCTTGGGGCAAAGCTGTGATACGAAAATTGTGTTTGCCTTAGTAGGGAGCCCCATATCAGTTTCATCAAATCCATACAAGTATGTATATAAACATGACCATTGCATTATTTTGATAAGTTTCAATGACCTTCTTAGGCTGAGATACAGCCCAGGAAAATTGCCTCTACTCAGAAGAAAACTAAAATTACATAACTTTGTTCTAAAGCATTTTAGGACATATCTTTGATAACAAGTAGTACATAATACACACGCCCATTGCGCGTATTTTAAGCACACAATGAAATCTCTACTCAAGACTCTTGGACGAGATACAAAAAATTGCTTCCACAATGTCTCGTGGGTGCCCAAAAAATCAGTTTTTCGCCAATAACTCGGTTCCTGAGCATTTTAGGGCATATTTTTATTAACAATTCGTATATAAACATGGCCATTGCACTTCTTTCAAGCCTAAAAAGAAGTCTCTACGACCTTCCTGGGCCGAGATACAAAAATCGCTTCCACAATGTCTTGCGGGTGCCCAAAAACAGTTTTTCGCCCATAACTCTGTTCTTGAGCATTTTAGGGTATATGTTTATTAACAAGTCGTATATAAACATGGCCATAACGCTTCTTTTAAGCCTAAAAAGAAGTCTCTACGACCTTCCTGGGCCGAAAACCAAAAATCGCTTCCACAATGTCTCGCAGGTGCCCAAAAAACAGTTTTTCGCCCATAACTCTGTTCCTGAGCATTTTAGGGCATATGTTTATTAACAAGTCGTATATAAACATGGCCATTGCGCATCTTTTAAGCCTAAAACGAAGTCTCTACGACCTTCCTGGGCTAAATTACGAATTTTCACTGGTCAGTCGGCTGCGCCTCCGAGACTTTCCGAGACCCCGGAAAGTCTCGGAAAGTTGCTAGATCGATTTTTTGGGCAAAAAACTATAGAAAACAGTCAAAATCGCTTGGTGTAGAATTTGTTCCTGAAAAAATTAGGATTTGACTGTACTATTAGATCATAAACATTTTTGCCAAATTCTATTGCACATGTCATAATTCAGGCCTTAAATTATTATTAAACTCATATAAATTACTTGCTAGTTGAATGTATGAATGACAAAAATTGACCTATATGTAAAAAAATTAACTTAGATTTTTTGTTACTCTTGAATGCATGATTTTAATTTGCATATTTATACCTATATTTTAATTATAAATTTACCTTAAACCCCCAAGACATGACATGGTCTATTCGCTGCAACTTTGTACTGTGTTTTATAGATTACAATATAATATCAATGATACCCCAGGTATTATGGATGGTATTGGAATCCTAAAGAAAGAGTTCTCTAAAATTGAATCAAAACACAAAGAGCTTGAAGATAGCTTGTCCAATGTTGAAGATCTCATAACAGCAGTCTCTAGGAATGAGGCTAGTTAGTTGAGATGATTTTGTGATAATTATTGAAGATCATTACACTGCAATGCGTGGTAATCCTCTGCTGTACCTCTGAAAGCAATGCAACATGATGGCTGCAAGGTGACATGACACATACTGTTTCAGGACCTTGACACATCTTGGTACCTGACACAGGTACAGAGTGAGCTGTCCAGCATATCTGCTTCACACAAAGACTGGCATGGAGCCATCAGCCGCTTCGGGAAATTCATAGATAAACAACTAACCGAAAACGTGTCTTCATTCACAAACAAGTAATGATTTGTTATCATTTTTCATAGATAAGTGGGGAAAATTCCAACCGCGTTCTATGTAAATGCCTAGCTAGATAGCTCAGTTTCCCCCAATTATATTTCTTTCAATCAGATCAACTTGCTTATTTGGAAACTACAATATGTATGCATCTTATCTCTTGTTTCAGAGATCTGGTTACTGGAAGGAACATTCAGCTCTTACACCAGTTGATCTGTGAGCACTTCTTACGACAGGTAATTGTACATATTTTTAGGCATATAATTTGATTCTAAGTCCATCTTAAAATGTTGATACATAGGATTATTCATAATTTGGGTCACTGAATACAAACAATCCCGGCCCTATACACTCACAATTCACATCGATCGATACACTGAATACACACAATTCACACGATTCGATGCACTGAATATACAAACAATTCACCCCGCATGTGCAGGGTAGTTTGGAACTGGTTGAAAAGTTTCTGTCCGAGAGTGGGTATCAGTTAAATGACAACAAGAAACGTCCTTTCGTGGAACTCAACCAGATCGTAGCTGCTCTGAGGAACAGGGATCTGAAGCCTGCCCTAGTGTGGTGTGAAGTTAACCGAACAGCTCTCAAAAACAGGTAATTAAGTTAAAATGTCGAAAATTCCTTATAATATTGAAAATTCCATATCAGAAGACGGTGACAAATCAGCAGAAAATTTTGTTGTCGAATGGGATGCGGTTTAGACTGTGAGTGAAAATAAGCAAAGTATTGTAAATCTCTCACCAATTTCAGGAACAGTTCTCTGGAGTTCATGCTACACAGACTTAACTTCATCTCTCTGATTGAGAGACGAGAAACTTCTGCTGCCCTACAGTACGCTCAAATCCTAGGTGGCTTTGTTTTATCGATTAACTCGAATCATCAGAAGAGCAGAATTTTTTGTTATGCCCGAGTATTAATAACTTTGTAAGACATATGGATGAGCTCCTGAATTAGAATCACTAATCATCAAGTTAGCTGACTATTCATTTCCACCCGTTCAGGTCAGTATGTTAGTACCCACAAGAGACAGCTCCAGAAGCTCATGGGGTGTCTACTCTATGTCACTAATGGGGTTGAAAACTCTCCATACCATGTAATTATCTTATAAACGGTATATAGTTCGTTTTGAGACTTGATTTTGACAGGAACCAGAGTTTTCAGCTCTTAGATAACATATTATGCCATTTTCCTTCTGATAGAAATGTACATAACTTTGGAACAGTCCAGCACAAGTTGATGCCCCATTATTATTTCCAGGATATCGTGGACCCTCACAACTGGGTGGAGATCTGTGACATGTTCACGAAGGAAGCTTGCTCCTTGATGGGGCTTTCTAAGGAGTCCCCGCTCTCTATAACAGTGGATGCGGGCTGCAAGGCTCTCCCTGCTCTCAACTCTATACGACAGGTTGCTTTAGGAGACAGTTATTCAGTGGGAATAAATCTAGTTACAGTTCTTTGTAGGGAAAATGCAAATTGTAGCTTAACAAAATATTGTAACAGCGATAGTATTTTTTGTATTATTGTCTGCGTTGTGTTATATGAATCTTGTGTTATATGAATCTTGATATGAATCTTGATATTAGACTGCAATATTATGTTTCTCAGCTATGTTATGATATCCGACAGGTAATGGAAGCCAAACAGTTGTGGGGTCTGAAAGACGAGTTACCGTGTGAAGTGGAACTTGGACCTTCCTGTCAGTTCCACTCCATCTTCGCTTGTCCTATCCTTAGGTTGGTTAGGTTTCTTATCGCAAATAACAAGTGAAGTACAGCAAGTAGCTTTCACGTGTTATCTGGATCATTTAAAGATATTCATAGCAGTCGAAGACGTACTTCTATTTGTTCTAGAACTGTTTCTTGTTCTAAATTTGTTATATGAGTGTTGTTAAACTTTCATTTTTTAAACTACTCATAGCAAAAATCTTCAGGGCCCAATCAACAAAGACGAATCCGCCAATGAGACTCGAGTGTGGGCACGTGATATCGTGTGATGCCCTGAAGAGACTTACCATTTCAAACAAGGTGAAGTGTCCGTATTGTCCGCAAGAAACCAGTCCTAGTGAAGCTAAAGAAATATACTTTTGAAGGAGTAGGCGAAAGTTGACATGACAAGAAAATGTAAAGCTCAACTTATGAATGAAAATTAATTTGACTTTTCGATAATTCATCCGTTATATAACCTGTACCAATACTTGTGTTTAAAGTTTCATCCCCTGTTGTGTTTGGGTACCCAGCGGTTTTGAGAAATTTCGAGAACTAGTACTATCAATTCTCACAACCCATAGTTTCAAAATTTCAAAGCTTGGTATAATTAATGCGTTCAAAATGTTGTACAATAGCGTGTTGCATTGCCGTTGAACACAATTGGATAACGACTGATCACCCAAAAGCAACTATTGTCGAAAAGTTACTAGTTAGTAAAACGGCCGTTAGAATTATATGAGAGAAATCCTTATTATTGATGCGTGTCTTGCATTTTACCTGTCGTCCCCAGTCCCTACCACGAGGTATATGGGGATACAGGACGACAAACTGTTAAATGTTGAATGTTATACCAGGCTTTGGGTGTACACTTTTAGCTCAGCCCTCTTATTGGCCTTTTGAATAGTTCCTGTTGACTGTACGTTATTACGAACGTTTGGCTTTTTGATGTGTTTTGAATGCCAGAATTATCGTTTGAATTTGGGCATATCTTGAGTGTTATTAGTTCAAGATTTCTATTTTCTTATAGAACTTTTGTCTTTTATTCGTTACCAGGGAAGCTTTCTTTTTTGTAACGAGTACTGCTAAGTTTGAATTGTATATTTATTGAGATTAACTGTCATATATGTATCAATTAATCTTGGAATTTAATTTCAGCAGTTATTTCCAAAAGTTATTTTCCTTTGCTTAAATTTACCAAAATTTTCCACTTCATACTGTAACAGATATTAGAATATTAGATGGATACATCAATAGGTGTTCCCTAAAATCACATTTGTTAGGATGAAACCCCCATTTGTTTCATGATCCTTGGCGTAAATTCTCCAACAATTTGCAGCATATCATTTGTCACGAACATCTTCTGCGAAAGGGTCTTCTTTGGAATTGAGTGTTGCGCGCAGAATGTAAATTCTGATGCATGTAGCGCAAAATTTCGATTAAGCCGCGCGCGCGTTGTGAACGTATTTTGCTTGAATTGGTGATACGCTCGCGCCGCGCATCTATTTCAATTTATGGCTCGCTAATTTGGACGTCCTGTGGACGAATCAATACCTCATCAATGATAACAGCCGTTCAATTTTCTTTCCAAATACAAATAAAACAAAACTTCTGGTTATGTCGAACTTCGAAAGAACACTGAATATATTTTCTTGATGGTCTCAGGCGTCTGACGGACGCCTTAGGTATTGTCTGACGGACGCTTTAAGTCTGTTCTGACGGACGCATTGAAACTTAGCACACGCCGCACGATTCCTTGCAATGTTTCAACATGAAATTAGGTACAGTGTCGCAGTAACCGTCTTCAGCCCAGCCGGAACAATTCACATCGTTGTCTCCACATTCTGAAACAATGTCATATCAATACGGTATTGCTGATAACGCTCAAACATAGGTAAATCGGTAAATCAGTAACAGGATTCTAAAAAGTAGCATTGAATGGCTTCAGAAACCAGGAAGATTCATACATGTAAGAAAGAATGAAAGTAATTTTACTCGATTGGATGAAGATATATTACCGCATTGGTGGCAGGACTTGGGGCATTTCGCGAACATCTCCTCGGCCTCCCAAGAATTGGAGTAACATCCTCCATTAGCTGCTAAATCCGGGCAAGAGGCGTCCGTATCAACACAGGCATCTGCCTCTGGATAAATACGAGGATTAAATATAAAAGCATAAACAGGTCAACGGACAGGTTGTCGGTACAACAGAAAAGCTTGCATATTGGATACACACAAATAAAAGTTCCATCAAAATAAGGACTGCAGCATGGCATATTTGACAACTGCCCGGTGTTTCATAGAGCTCGGGAGCTGAAGGAATTGATAACTCACCACAGAGTTCGCAGGTCTCCCTACAATGGTACTTCATCCAGTCAACGTAGATATCGCAGCCGTTGTCTTGACCCCAATGCGAACAGGACTCATGGTTATCACCACAGCTACATTGGTGGCAGGAGTACGGACAATCCTCTAAGATCTCCCAGGTTAGGTAACATTCGCCATTCGCAGCCCGTGTTGGGCAGTCTGTGTTCTTGTCTGCGCATTCAGGTTCCGGAACAGGCTCTGTAGTAGGCTCGGAATCTGGGATAAATCATTAAAAGAAACTTAAGTTCCGGATTGCCGAATGAATTCATACCAATTTCATCACTTTAGCACTTTGAATTCGTGAACTAGTCCAATAATAATTATTCAAATAATTGAATTGTTGTACCATTCTAACTCACCACTGCATAGTTCACACGCCTTTCTGCAGTGGTATTCCATCCACCCAGGATTGGAAGTACAGACTCCGTCCGCTGCCCAATTCGGACAGTAGTCGTGGTTATCGCCGCAGCTACATTGGTGGCAGGAATCCGGGCACTCATCCAAGATTTCCCAGGATTGGTAGCAGGCACCAGCTGCAGCTCTGGCAGCGCAGTCTGAGCTCTTGTCAACACAATCTGGGAAATGGGAATTATAGGACTTAATTATGCAGTAAGTGATAACGATTTCACGGATCGGGTCTTTAGATAAGATTCACATGATTATAATTTATGAGTACTTTATTCATCCTCTTTTGACTCGATGGTTCAAGTACAAATTTATCATAGAGTTAAAGAGAATAAATAAAGTATTCATGAAAAGTAATCGCGCCCAAGAATCTTGAGTATCTTGTAAGTTAGTCCGCTAACATAATAACAGCTCTAAAGCTCTGATATAAAGGGAAGCAGCTATGATACGTATAATTATATGAAACACTATCAGGCACCTACCACCATCAGGTTCAGGGGCCTCTGTTGGCTCCGGCTCAGGCTTCTCGGTCGGTTCTGGTTCTGCGGGGATATTTGGACTAAAGTATTTGTTTTAGGAGAGTTTCTGCGAGCGCAAATTGTACCAGTAACCACACAAAAACAACTTTTTGACTATCAATTGCAACAGCCCCCATGCGCCATTAAAGGGTTTATCTCCACCCGCTCAGTTCCATTCCACAGCACCCACCTGGTTCAGGCTGTGGTTCAGGTTCCTGGTCCTCGCCTTCCTCGCACACATCACACGACAGTTTGCAGTCCACCAGCATGTAGTTAGGATTCCTCTCACATTCCCCCCATCCGGCCCACTTCTTGCAACTCTCGTTGTTGTCACCACAGATACCTGAGGTTCGATTTGTAGAAATGAAATTTAGACCGAAGAAGAAAAAAGTGAACTCCAATCAAAATGTGAAATAAGATAAATTAATGAATTCCAATCAAAATGTAGAATTTTAGAATCAATCATCCCCAATTTCCTTTAAATTCTAAGAGTATGACTCACCACACTGATGACATGACTTTTTGCACTGTGTCAAGCATGTAGTTAGGATTATTAAAGCATTCGCCCCAGTTAGACCACATTACACAGTTTATGTGGCTGTCTGCGCAACTTGAGAGACAGAACAGGCGGTTATTCCTTGATTTCAGTGAACCGTCGGATTTTGATTTTGTAGGTATGAAGAGCTTTCAAATACGCTAATGTGACTTTAGATTCGGTGTATTTCAAGTAATTTCAACAGATGGACAGATAGCCACATACTTGGGTCAGGTGTAGGAACGAACACAGGAGGCTCATCAGTGGGCTCGCCAAGGGGTCTCACCACGGGGTAATACCCAAAGTCCGCCACACGACAGGTGTTGGCGCCCCTCACTACCCGCATATACCCCTGCTCTCCCCAACCAGTCCCAAAACTGTTCTTCAGAGTGAAGGTAGTGGGGGTGTAGGCCACAGCAGTCACGGCATGTGTTGGGTTGTCGAACAGACAGTCGCAATCCTTCAAACCGTCGTAAACACCTGGGGAATAAGGGGACATATTAATAAGTAGAATAACTAGATGGATTACTAGATGGTTTTTGAATGGCGATTGATATGCCGGTTTCATTATTCAAACGTAAACACCAGAGCTGTAGATGTATGCGTCTCCTTTGAAAATTATTGACACAGCAACTGGTGAGATAGCAACAGCGGCAGCAAGACCATCATCCCCAGCCTCAGCATCCACAGCAACGTACTTCTGTAGGTACCCGTCAGTGAGGTAGGCTGTTGTGAAACGCAAGGAAATTATTATAAATTAAGTAGAAAAGAATGCTATGATAAATTTTCTAATGCTCTTCAAAGTTGAAGTTAATTTCAAAATTAATCAAATTTTTCTTCAAAAAGGAAAAAGGGAGTCGCTATTTTAAGCTGCATATCCCTAGATAATAATCTCGTCACAACAGGAATATCACGTTACCATACCCGTCAGTGAGGATGTTGGAGGTGTACTTGTTCTTATAGCAATCACCCTTGTAAGACTTTGTCGGAAAGTCTGACTCTGACGCGAGAGATCGAGTTCGGCGGATCATGTCCCAGGCGTCGTAATAATAACCACCCTGACAAGCGTCATAAGATTGGGTCAGGAATAGAGAAACGGAGGAAGATTCAAAATGACGAAATCGTTCTACTCGATAACAGGTGGATAGGAAAAATCAAGGTTCAAGAGTGTATGAACTTAAAACAATCCAAGCTATCAATTTCCGATTCTAAACCATGACAAAGGTCCACACGAACCTTTGTTGTGTTTTAACCTGTATTTCACCCACCCTGGCAAGCGTCATAGCTGGGGTAGGAGTGTTCGTATGTGCATTCCAGGACTTGCTGGTTGGAGAAAGACTTGATTACTCCCGTAGCAATGGTGTAGGCTCCTTCCAGCGCTGCCACAGCCGCGTAGGCAAACCCAGCACTGCACTTCTCAGTACCATCAGCCTGGAGCCCTGAAAAGAGGTGAAAATGGTGATAAAAGTGGGTACAACAAGACATAAGCAATTCACTTTTATGAAAAAACTAAAGTTTCACAATTTCATGAAGAGTGAGTCATGTTTTCTATTCCTATTTGACAACCCATATTCACTTACCCTGATTCTTGACAGCAGTAACTATGAACTTACCCTGATTCTTGACAGCTGTAACGACGTTGTAGTCCCTCCAATCCTTGGAGCTGGGAGTAGACCGGGTCTTCAGCAGAGGAGTATCCTCTTCGTCTCCCCGGAAGTTATCCGTAATGTTTGCCATCCCCACCAGTTGCTTCTTCTCCGGTAGAGTCAGGTCTACGAACTGGTTGAGGGTGCACCTGTATACCTGCTCCTCGTTACACTTTATCACGTCTTCCAGGCTGTTCCTGAAAAATGGTAAGTGTTAGATTAGAGTTAGAACTGATTAAGGTTAGAAATGGTTAGACTTAGAAAGTTAGAAAAATTCAGTGAATCAGAGGTGAGCACGAAATCTGAAATAGCTCTAAGTTTTGACGATATAATAGAGTAATACTGAAAAGGGGCGGTATGTATTTGCAAAAAATACGCTTTATAACCGAGAACAAGAAAATCTTGCAACAGCATTGTGATCTTGTGGCATTGATCCCTCATCCAATGCCACAGTTTGGAAAAGAAAGGTGCCGGTAACATACCTGAAAAGTCTGAGTCTGAACTTCATCTCGTTCTCCTTATACGACTTGCCGTGATCGACCAGGAAGCGGTTGAACCTCTCAGCCAGCTTATCTTGAGACTCCAGCGCTTCTCTCATCCAAGCATCAGGGAGGACCTCGTGCAGTAAGAACAGGCAGGAAACAGACGAGTAAAACCAACATCTTATAGAATATCTTCTCTCTTAGGTAGAGAATATTAAACCACGGTGTATCAAATACGATATTGTGAGGAGGGATTTGATGGGATGGTTTATATAGCCAGGTATACAGGTGGCAAATATATGACGTTCATTGGGGGTGACGGATTCCAGCTTTATTTCGGGCCAGGTGGGATATGACTGGTATAAATTCTTGACACCCAAATGGAGGGAAGGTACTTTGATTGTTTCCTTTGTTCCGAATAAAACCCTACGTCAAACTCAAAGCAGGGCGTCTAGGGGAGACCGCTAATTAATATTTTTGACATATGTTTCACGATTGGAGACAAAGACATACGTACCCGGCTTTGTTTCAAATCTGTGAATTCTTTTGTCTATCTTCATTCCTCTGAAAGGCTGTTGAGGATTTGAGGACTTCATTCTACGAATGTGAGGACAAGCTTTGCACCCTCCAAATCCACAGCTGGGCTCTCTTTATTCTTTTTAAACCTATTGAATTATTTTTCTAACACGTTCCTTGACAGTTGACAAGTTTAATAAAGGTACAGTTCCGCGGATACTTTAGTTTCGCTTCATCTATATGTCTGTATAATAGCAAAGAGTTACGTTATTACTATGGTTTACAATGGAGAATTGATGCCTGGGATCCATGGCACAGAATTGCAATCCCACCTGGCCCAAATGCTCGGTATGGTGGGAATGAGGTATAAAAATCAGAGTCAGTTACGTCTTGGGCACTTTGCGTTTTGTTACATAGTTGAGAGATTTACAGCATCAACATGATAGCCTTTCTATTCACATTGGTGGTACTATCTGCTGTAAATGCAGGTCAGTAGGGTCCAGGGATTTGGGAATATCTTCATTTTCACAAACGAATGATCAAATTCAGTTCATTCGGGGGAAAATATAGAAATTGGAAAACTGATTTCGAAACTTTGCATTTTTGAAGCGCCGATTTGCATGGGCCCATGTGGTTGCTTAATGCTTATGCTAGGAGGCTTTCCCCCCAGTCCTAACTCTTCTTTCAGAACCCATGTAACAAACCTTCCCTCAGAACCGAGTAGACGTGTTCTCCAGTCAACCCGTCTCCTGATGGCTGAGTTCAACCAGTTCCAGACCCTGCAACACAAGCACTACTCTTCCTCCGAAGCTAAGTTCAGGATGAGGATGTTTAGGAGTAATCTGGAGAAGATCGTAGAGTGTAATGAGAGGGAGGGCCCTTTCAGCTGTGGGGAGAACAAGGTGAGATGGGATAGAATAATTATTGTATAAATATTTCTGGTACTGGTGCGAATTTGGTCGAGATTGGTAAATGGTCATTGAAACAGAAGACATCAACGTTGGTCAAACATACGTTTAGTTAATGTAAAGCACCCCTCATATCTCATTATTTACCCCTCACAATTAACCCCTCAACCCCAGCTCTCTCAATTTTCACCTCTCAAAATCCCCCAGTTCTCCGACATGACAGACAAGGAGAAGGAGAAGTACACCGGTCTGCACAACGTCACTGACGAGGCAGCTGACATGGGCGTCCCTCTGCTGGGTGCCGTGGGGGCAGCAGACGCCTTAGATTGGAGGGACCATGGGGCCGTGACCAAAGTCAAGGATCAAGGGTCTTGCGGTTCATGGGGCTGTGACCAAAGTCAAGGACCAAGGTAGGTGGAAATCATGGGGCTGTGACCAAAGTCAAGGACCAAGGTAGGGGGACCATGGGGCTGTAACCAAAGTCAAGGATCAAGGTAGGAATCATGGGGCCGTGACCAAAGTCAAGGATCAAGGTAGGTCCAGGGAATCATGGGGCTGTGACCAAAGTCAAGGACCAAGGTAGGTGGGACTCATGGGGCTGTGACCAAAGTCAAGGATTAAGGTAGATCCAGGGATTCATGGGGCTGTGACCAAAGTCAAGGTGGAAATCATGGGGCTGTGACCAAAGTCAAGGATCAAGTGGGAATCTTAAAGCAAGTTTAAATGTGTAAATTTTCCAATATTTTATCTCAATACTTCAATATACATGTTACCTCAACTCAGGGTCTTGTGGTTCATGCTGGTCTTTCTCTGCGATTGGAGCCATCGAGGGAGCTTACCAAATCGCTACAAGTAAGTGCTTCGAAAGTAAGGATTCGGCTGAAAAATTACCGTATTCGTAAATTCTATTTGCCTCACTATGTGTTTAACAATCTTATCCCCTTTTCACCACGCTAAGAAACTACCATTGAGTGAACACATTAACAGTCTCATCCCCTCACAAATGTGTTGAAGTCCTTCTCTGAAGAGGAGCTCCTGGATTGTACTTACGAGACCTTGTGGCCAGGATACGACGGATGTGGAGGTGGATGGTAGGTAGAAGTCGATTGTCGGATATGAAATTAGCGGATGCAGCTCATTAAATATGCGCTTTGTATAATGTATTAATGTATAAAAAATGGACATTGTATTATGAACTCTGCACAAAATTTATGTTCCCACTTTAAACTCTACAGTACACATTGTATGTTTTTATATTTTACATTATTTTTCTGCTCCCCAGGTACTACGACGCCTTTAACTACGTGACGAAATCTGGAAGGTTAGCCCGAGAGAAGAACTTCCCTTACGAGGGTAAAGACACAGGTTGTAACATGGAAGGTGTTCCCAACGATCTGGGTGTGGCTAAACTCACCAGCTACGTCAAGGTGAGCAAATCGTACAGACATCAGTGGTAACCAATGAAGTGATGGAATCATATTCAACGGTGTATATTGTATATGGTATAAATTGTACATTGTACATGAAATTTTGTAGTAGCTACAATGTTAGATCAAGATGTCCTATTCAGGTTTTTGGCAGCATTCCCATTATTTCATGCTCCTTTTTCAGGTAGACGAAGGAGACGACTTCCTTGCTGCTGCTGTGGCTATATCTCCCGTTTCAGTGGCTATGTTAGCTAACGGAGACTTCTTCAATTACAACACAGGTTAATGTACTGATTTCCTTATCACTTCAATTTCAAACTGGTATTCAGATCATTAAATTACAATCTTCCTGATTTTAATTTGAAACGGTATTACAGAATCTTTTCAAAAAATCCACAATTTCCTCGCCACAATTACCCCAGGAACCAATGAAGGTCACGTGGTATGATAACGTTATATATTCCAGGAATCTACGATGGTGAAGGAGATTGTCAGTGTAACTGGGCTCCTAACCACGCTTTAGTAGCAGTAGCTTACAGCTCCGAATCTTTTGTCATCAAGAACTCATGGGGAGCAGATTGGGGTGGGTTAAAGGGAATCTAACAATTATTGTATCAACTATTGAGTCAAAATAGTCAAACAAACTGATGGTTTAAACCTTTTCATTACTGTAACAATCATAGCATTAAAACTTACTTTTGATGTTAAACCATTACTTCAATTTTTCTCGTATAACAAAAAATAGTTGCAATTAGGTGTACGAAAGCTATAAAATCCAATCCCAGGTAACAAAGGTTACATCACCATTGCCCGTGGTTTGAGGAATTCAGTCTGCCGAGCTTCCGACTTCGCTCACTACCCCATCTTCACTGCGTACGGAGAGGAACCTACCCTCACACCTACAGAGGCTCCGGATGATGTGAGTAATGGGAGAATGATTTGGGTAAATGGGACAGAGTAAAACTGAATCATTACCCACACAGCTTAATAATGCCCGGACCTAGACAAATGCAAACTTGAGAAGGCATCATTATCATAGATTGAAACTGATGAAGTGAAGCCTCTGAAACACACTCTATTATAGGTCTGGGTTCACTGGCATCAATTTATCAGCTCAATACCCCATGCTGCCTCTGAATTGGTGCATCTGAATTCCGAACCCCTACCATCAATCCATGGTTTTGTGATGCATAGGGACCATGGTCTTTTGAGGCATAAAACCCATGGTTTTGTGAGGCACTTTTGTGAGGCATGCAATCCATGGTCTTGTAAGCATACAATCTATGGTTACCGTGGTTACCACCCCAGGAGGACGGAACAGAAGATAACGGAGGATGCCCCAAAGGAACCACGAGGTGTTCCGACGGACAATGCAGACACGTTCACATGTGTTAGAGTGGGGTGATGTCATTATCATGGTCCAACATGGTGTGTTGGTGACGCCATGACGTTACACGTCTGCTGAAGATTGTGGAATGAAGACTGGGATTGTGATAATATTTTAACAGAACTCAAGAATGATTCAAGCATTTTTTGCAATTACTTGTGAATTTTTTGATGAATTTGATAGTATTTTTGCAGTTCACAATCTCCATAACACAGTTTTTTATTTGTGCCAGACTAAAATTTTGAAAAATTGGATAATGCGTGTGAATGACTTAGAATTCGAAATCAAAATACCATACCTCTGTTTAGAACAGACAAATTGAATAATTGATACTATTGACCAGCTCTCACTCACAGACTCACGTGACAGTGGATTAAGTCACGTGACTACGATTCTCAGATGGTCACAGCGAACAGTTGACCATCTGACGTCATCAATTCCCAAATATAAATCATGATGATGACGGCACAATCTACCATCAAATAATCGAGAGCGGATTACATTGCGATCCCAATAGTGTTACTTTCCCAAATACACTGCATCCCCTAATGAAGCTGCAGCTGTATGCAGGTATGAATAGTGTGCATTACTGCACCGTGTGTTGGTTAATCCTTCAATTCGTGATTTCGATGTTGCCATATCAGTTGTGTTTTCGAATTCGTTTACTGCTTGAAACATCTATTCTGATTTTTCATTAAAACTACAAATTTCTACCTCAACTTAGTCGAAAATCAGAGGAATTGTCAGTCAATTACCTTTTGCAATCGATTCATAATTCGAGAAAACGTCAGTAAATTCCCTATATTCCCTGTAGATTGACCCAATATAACTGGCCATGTCACAATGGACCTCAGTGTGCACACACTCCCACACCGACTACGGTCTAGCTAGCACCCTAAAGATAGTGGATTATGCGGTGTCCGGGAAACCAGTGCGACCTTGCGTGCACGTTGCCATGGTAACCGTGCAGAGCATAGGTACACCCAACGTTACCAGACTACGGGAACTCGCAAGGAAATACCCCCAGGCGATCTCTGTTAAGGTTAGTCACATGAGATTTAATTTTTCTTCCGATGGATTATTTTGTTCATTGTAAAAGTAAATGTTGCTCCTTTGCTCCTGCCACAGAATTGAGACAGAGATGGGAAAGAGAAGGATGCTTAGAATGGTTCCAACTTATGAAGCAGATCTGATGAATTTGGACCTTCACTCTTCAGGTAAACAAAACATGAAAACTTAAGGTATATGATCCAGACAGCGAAGACGACATGGCCAGAGTAGTGGGTGAGATAACAGAGCAGACAGGGGAATCTGGGGTGAACCTCCTTTACACCTGCCCCGACTGGTAGGTTACCATTTTTCAATAAAAATTAATCGAAGATTTCTTAAATAAAATAATCAATGAGCTTGGTTCAAAAACAGAAATTTCTTGAACCTGAGACACCACTGCTATTCCCATTTAGGTTTACAAGGTTTAAGGTTTTACAAGGTTAAAGTGATGTCATTATAATGCTTTAAAAAGGTGAATTGATGACGTCAATCCCCTTCAGGTGTGAGGAGGACACTCACTCCGTTCTGAGTGACGTGACAGAGGACACCCTGACCCGGACATTCCACCACAACAGCGTGGTGCCGGTGCTACTCACCAAGCTCTTCTATCCCGCCCTGCAGGAGGCCAGCAAGAGCAACACCGACCAGGTTTTAACCCCAACTAGTCGGCACATACCGCGCTACGCACCGCGGTATGTGCCGATCAGGTTTAGTAATCAGTAGTTGGGAAGACGTTAGGTAGAAGTGAGGGGTATGTTGTGTTTGGGAACTTGGGCACAGTTTGGAGTTAGGTAGAAGTTAGGAAGAAGGGAAGGGTATGTTGTGTTTATGAAGGCCTCTATCAATAAGTTTGTTTATGATTTCATGTATCTTGAGCTATTAGCAAAAAGAAGTAACCGTTTCCTCCACAGAGACTGTTAATCCATTGTTCACCCAGGGGCTCAACCGACGGCGGGCTGCTGTGGTCCACATGATCAGTGAAGCAGGCACTCTGGGGGACTTCTTCGAGGGAAGGAGAGGGGTGATGTACGCTTATTCAGCTAGTCTGGCAGCCATGATAATGAGCATGAAAACCATGTCCTACGAGCTGAAGAAGCGAGGGGATGGGATACTGGTCTTTGCCGTGATCACTGATTCTCCCCATCTGGTTACGAAGGGTGAAATGCTGGCAAACGGCCAGGTGACGCCATGTGAGGAGGCGGGGTATGACGTCATGAAAACACGTGGTTTGATCTCTGAGGTGGTACATGCAGCGGGGGAGGGGGCGCATGGGAAGTGCCTTTACTTTAAGGATGGGCGGGATGTTAGTTACTAAAACTAACATCACTAGTTCGGGTCAACTTGTGATGTTAGATAACAAACTAACATTACTAGTTTGGAGATGCTCTGATATAAGATTGAACATTTCACAAATGTCCGATAACTTAGACTGGACTATTTAACTATGATAATCTTATAATGTATCGAATTTAATTTGATAAGATATTGACGATTGTTACCCTCTACTAGTCTACTCTCCTTCAAACCTAAAACTTCACAATTTTCAACTATGACGATGATGTTTCTTTTCACCACCACATGTTTAGCTAATTTGTTCTTCAAATACCCACGGTGAACCCAAGGTTAATGAGCTAATCATGTGAAATCTACTGTGTGACTGAGATTGAATGAAACCTATTGGGCACAAGATGGGACGATAAGAATTGGATTCTACTGCAGCTGGTTAAAAACCCGCGGTGGGGCACCCATAAGGGCTTTGAAAATCTATTTACAAAGTTTGTAACGAAAATTAGTAAATCTCTCAAATATCCATTCCAGTCGTTCTTATAGTTAACCATGATGCCCGAAACTAAGTCTCTATAAAGCCAAAACCTATTGCTCTGCATAAAACTGCTAAAGCTACCATATAATTCCATGAAGCCATTATTGCTCAGTATAGAACTTAGAAAAAAATCATAGGATAAAGTGATCTAATAGTCCAAGGCAGTCGAATAAATATTCATGGTCCCAATAACAAAACTTTCATTTCATTTCTTTTTCTTAGTCCTTTCCTTACCCTTTTCTTTGAGTGCTTGTTTCAGTCGGTCCTTGTTTCGTACCTGTTGTCGAGCACTAGAGGAAGGTTTGGGCATCTTAGCGTCCCTTCTCACGGCATCCCCGCACCCATGACTTTCCGGGTGTTGGTGATCTGAAGGACATGCCGAATAAGGGGTAGTTTAAGGTTAATAAAGACATCAAAATGCCGGAAAGTCTTCTTCAGCTATGAACTGATAAGAAAAATAAGATCCTTTCACCATATTATGCTACTCTCAGGATTCATAACTTTGCATTAACGTTTCCGACTTTTATATTCTCATCCAGACTAACCTAGGTATCATCATCTGGCCCCCAATCCCATGGGCAAGGGGTGCTAGCCAGACTAGTTGCGGGTCCCAGAGGAACTACCAGTAGTGATGAGTTGCAACCTCACCCTCAGTGACCACCAACTGTTGGTGGTGAGTGGACATCGCACAAAAAAAAAAGGAAAAGAAGGAAAATCTCGCCTAACCTGAGCAGAGACACCTGCAGCAGAACCTGCAGGGGGACATGTATGTCCGGACATCACCGGCACACCCCGCCACTGGGCACTGGAGACGCTCGGCTGCTGCTCTAGCCAGGACAGCTTCGTCATCGTCATCTACCAAGCCATTTAGTGATGAGGGGGTTTTAGGGTGTTTCTGGGAGGAAGAATGCTTTAGATTCATTGCAGTCTGATTTATTGATAAAAAAAGACTTCTATCATATTACCATACTGCACATTCTCCAATATAAATAAGGGATAAACAACCATTAAAAAATCTGAAATCATTTATAAATCAATCTAATATAAAATATTCTTATACCACTTCTCGATACTGACTACTTATCATAAACGACCTTGAAATAAATTAATAAAAATAAAATTTGAACCTTTTTTGAGCTTCCTTTCAATGAATCCTTTTTAGAGGATTTAGCTGTACTCGTCTTGGGTTGTGTAAAAGATTTCGGCTGACACCTCAGAGCGTGAAGCTGTAAATTATCGGTAGGTATTCGCTTTCCACACTGTTTACACACTGAGAGTGCTATCCGTTCTGTATTTTCTACTTCCACAGGGTCACCACCTAGTGGGGTCAATAGAGTCATGACGGTTGTACTTGTCTGGCATCTGTCCAAAACCCAGTACCAAATTTCGCGAACATAATATGTCCGACACGGAAATTTGACCGAAAATCCCATAACAATTCATTCTAACTCATTAAAAACAAATCAACTTACTTGTAGAGTTATGGTCACTTTTTGGCACGATGCTGCTTTTCTGTGATGCGCAATCAGGGGACTCGTCGTCTGGTTCTTCATCGTTCGGAGAGGGTGAAACTTTTGAAACGCTTAGAATTCTGGATGAACCTGACAAAGAATAGGAAAATATGATATTTTAGAAGAAACATTAACAGCTTCATTGTCAATTTGATCAGGAATCAGGGTCAGGGTATATTTGGAAAATCACCTGTTCCCGAGCTTGATGAGAAGAGTGACATTTCTTCGCAGAGACTGTGAACTATCTTCCTTTGGTAGGACGTCAAACCTGGCGTGTTTTTGATATAATCGTAAAAAATATCCATTACCACTTTGACTTCTAATTTTCTCCAAATATCCCTTCAGTTTTGAAATTACTAATATTGTCTGACTTGGAATTTCAAGCATTCGCCAACATTAAAATTTTTCAACCTCTGGATATGATACCATTCCCAAATAACCAAAACACTTTAGGAAGTAAGTATCTCACCAGGAAATGTAACGGGTTCTATTCCCTCTGATACAAGGTATTGCGATAGCTTTACCGAGGAGCTTTCCTTAAACGATGGCGTTTGGGAATCTGACACCGTTGAGATGGTCTGAAGTGGAGTGGCTGGTTCTGTCACGTGGTCGTAAAGAGAAGAAGGGGTTTCCATGGTGATAGTGTCTTCTGAAATGTGGGACAGATCTAGTTTTCTAGAAGCAGCTTTAGTGTTGAAAGATGGTGAAGGAGGCAGACTCTATCGACATGATTGTAACAGTGCTAAACTTTAGGCAGGTTCGGTACGATTTTTAGTACCTATACAACATACATTGAAATATCGAAATATATACCGAGCCGTGCTATCGTACCGAACCTCAAACCTGCCAAAATATCAGCACTGTAATGAGTGTAATTTCAGACCTGCAGATAAGTCGAGACCAAACTCGAAGGCCGACTTCACAAGAGCGTGGGAGGAGAAATAGTCCACGAGCCGAGCGAGGAACGGGTCTCTTTTCACTGTCATGCTGTCTCCGATGAGGCAAACGTGTCTCCGAGCACGGGTAACCGCCACGTTCATTCGCCGCGATTCACTCAGAAAACCTGGGGGAACCATTGAAAACCTGGAGGAGCCATTAAATATATAAGTTTAGAATTTGAAAGTTGAAAATTGATACGTTGAATATTATGGATTGCTTTGCATCACTCAAGTTATGCTTCAAAAGATATATCTAAGGTGAAAAGTACGTGTTGGTACAGGCTGTAAAAGAACTTGGAAAGTATCTTCTTATCTTATAATTACAGCTTTTCAGGAAAGTAAATTTGCATTTAATGAAGCTCTAAGGCCTCAAAAGTGCCTTAATTTTAACTGTCTTGAATCAAGATGTTGTTACGTGGCAAAAATTCAATACTCTTGCAAACTGTAAGATTTTCATCTTTTAAATTCATTTATTTCAGCTTTCTCGCCAAACTCGTTCTATCCTCAGTCCTAACGCAAACCACCGAGCACCATGTGCATTTGGGAAGCAAGACAGTTTACCCCTCGACAGTTTACCCCGCGACAGTTTACCCCACGACAATTTACCCCGCGACAATTTACCTCGCGACATTTAACCCTGCGACTGTTTACCCCTCGACAGTTTACCCCGCGACAGTTTACCCCTCGACAGTTTACCCCGCGACAGTTTACCCCGCGACAATTTACCCCACGACGATTTACCCCGCGACAGTTTACCCCTCAACAGTTTACCCCGCGACAGTTTACCCCTCGACAGTTTACCCCGCGACAATTTACCCCACGACAATTTACCCCGCGACAGTTCACCCCTCAACAGTTTACCCCGCGACATTTTACCCCGCGACAGTTTACCCCTCGACATTTTACCCCGCGTCAGTTTACCCCGCGACAGTTTACCACGGTAAACTGTCGCTTACTCTAATACACGCATTTAAAATCTACACGTATTTTCATCTATATTATTTATCATGTATTTTTCCCTCCCCATTGGCCTTTTTGTGAATACAAAAAGGCAATCTACGCGTATTTTCATCTGCACGTTTTCTATTCACACGTATTTTTATCTACAAGTTGTTTTTTTTAATTTCTATCTACCAACGCTCCGAACAACCCAAGAATTAGAGCCGAGTCAAAGTCATCTATAATACTGAGTCATGTTGTAAAGTGATTTGCTAGTCATCAATGGTAGTCATATCGACGGGTATGTAAGTACGATTTTTAAAGACATTCAAGAATGGGTCTAGGTCATTTTGCCAAACGCCTAGAACTCACACAAATTTGAATTTAACCAGTGTTAGGCCAAAGCCCAAATGTCCAGTTAGGCCAAATGACCGAATACCATTAAAGCATAATGATAATTGAAACGAAATCATTGAATATAAAGCTAAAAACCTTACATATTGATAAGAAAATCCACTTTTTTGATTAAAATTCTACAAACCTACTAAATAATAACTGATCTTTTACAAAAGCGCTTAAATAATATGTCACAAAAACGGTCAAGTCTCTAAATGTTCTTGTACACACGGAACATTGTTTCTAATATCCACCCTCTGGGGAAGTAGTGGAAGTGTGCGTTACCGTGGTGCCAACTTCTGTGGGAAGTACCTTGTTGGGGTCCTCAACTTCTTTCACCTCGTATAAACAAATGGTCCACCCAATAGCTTGGGTGGACTTGGTCTGGTAATGGTCTAGGCAGAAGAAGTGGGTGGCGTCTTTTGGTGCTTCCTTGGCAGCTTTTGCAGCAGCAATCTTGGCATAGTTTTCAATGATTGCATCAGCATACCAGTAATATGATCCATCATCATCTGCCCAGTCGACTTCCTCTAATTCAGATTTTGAGGCGCAAGCAACTCCTTTAACTTGATTAATTTCTTCACATGTCGATCCGTGTTGTTCATAAAAAATCTGCTCCCATAATGTGTGTCTGATTTTTGCTCGGAGTCCAAAGTCCCAAATCAGTTGTTTGACCTTAAAATATCCGAGTTTATTGTGAGCAGCAGAGTATATGTTGCCATATACTGATCTTGCCACTCTTTCTTCTTTCCGCTTGCTGAGAACGTCTCGACAAGAAACCTCGATCAAGAGGAATATCGAAAACAGGACAAAAAGCTTCATTTTCGGGGGATTCAACGGGCTATGGAGGCAAATTGATTTACTTAGTGAGGGGAAGCTATTTATAGGTGTTGCAGTTCTATTGTTCATATTTGGTTATTCCGCACCCCACAGCATCAATTGTTATGATTTTCGATGGTAAAGAATGCTTTGTAAACAAACTGGTCATACGACATTCGCATAAATATTTTGACATGTTTGTTGACATGTTTTGACAAAGAACACAGAAAGTACTTCGTCATAGTTTGTGCTTAGTAGTTTGCTATAATAAATCGATCAAATGGTTCTCAGAAGTCCAAACAGCAACTCATTAACCATGTCGTCCTCTGAGAACAGGTCATTAGCCGAGCAGACAGCAGCAAACTCAATTGACAACTGCTTTTTATAAGGGGTTAAATTTCACAGGCGTCTATAATAAATAAGCATGATATTATGTTTATATACAGTATTACATGGCTCATAAGCCCTTATTTGCTACCATATACATCGGGGTATTTCTATATTATAGGGTCGGTCAGATCCTATAACCCCATGTTATGTGGTCGTTTCCGACCCTATAACCCCGGATTTTCCGGGGTTATAGGGTCGGGAACGAACCTATAACCCTTATATGATAGCAACTCAGTAAAGTGTCAATCGAATTTGCATAATTTGGATGGGACAAACATAGATCTGCATTCTGTGGTAATAGAATTTATACATTCCACGATGAACAAAATGTTCAGAGTGACGTCTTTATCAAGATTTACAGCAGTGGGTTGATGGCAAAATCTGTAATTCTTCCTGCAAGACACACCACCAACGATTTAGCACTAATTTGTTCTGATCCGGCCCGGATGTAAATTTACACATCAACCCGTCTGACGGCTGTATGCTACTTGTCAAAGTATATTTTTCACGTTATTACGTATTTTTAGCGCGTTAATTTTTGTGGTTTCGCCATGTAATATCACCATAGGTCTCAGGAGTATAATACCACATTGTTTTGAACTCGGCTTCTGCCTCGTCCAAAACAAACCATTATTGACCTCAGCTTCGCTTCGGCCAATAATGCGTCTATATAGTTCGCGCTTCGCGCTCACTCATATATGTTTTTAGGTTACTCCTTCGACCTATACCTTAGTACCAGAACGGCGTCACTTAATTAGTGCGGTTTGGGAAAAACCGCACTAATTAAGTACAGTAATTAAGTGCACATGAAACTAAGTGAACAATTTCGTGAATTTTGCGTTTTTCGAATTCGTTTTTATACATATTTCGGTTCTCAATTCCATATCGATTATCGTTTTCGATCTCAAGTCATAAAACCGCACTAATAAAGTGCGCCGATCTTAAAGTGCGCGCCAATTACGTGATGCCGTTCTTAGGTGTACTAAGGTAGTTCTATATTACAAAATAGCTCGTAAAATAAAATATTCCAAAAATATCAATGACGTGGCAAGCATCTTAAAGAAATGAAAGCAAAAGGTGGCAAATTATTATACGAGAGTTTTACCTGTGGCCTGAAATGTAAAATGTCATTTTCTTTTGTGGACAACTGTCAACTAAAATTGGAGCCACTAAGCAACTCTTCATTGTTTTTATGGTAACCGTGGTAAGCGCAACCCAAACGCCGGCTAAAAACGGATTTGAAATCCCGCGATTTTTTGCAGGGTAGTAGAAAAATAAATTCCCTCTAGAGAAGCATTATTTTTAAATGAATTTAGGCCTTAGATTTTCCGTAATTATTGCTCAAAGTTGGAATAAACCACCGAGCACCATGTGCACGTGGAGAGCAAGGTAATTTACCCCTCGAAATTTTACCCCACGACAGTTTAACCCGCGACAGTTGAACCTGCGACAGTTTACCCCGCGACAATTTACCCTGTGACAGCTTAACCCGCGACAGTTTACCCCGCGACAATTTACCCCGCAACAATTTACCCCGCGACAGTTTACCCCACGACAGTTTTCTATCTACAAACTTTTTTTTTCTTTTTAGTTTTTATCTACAAACGCTCCTGATAACCGAAAGAAGAACGACATTTTTAACCGCATCACTATAATACTGAGTCAAGTTGGAAAGTGATTTGGACGAACATCAATGCTAGCTACATTGACGGGTATGAAAGTATGTAAGCACGAATTTTTTAGATATTCAAGTAAAAAGATAATTGAAACAAAATTATTGAAAAAAAGCTAAAAACCTAACATATTAACAAGCAAATCCATTATCCAACTTTTTGATCAAAATTCTATAAACTTACTGATACTCAATAGTGACTGATCTTTGAAAATAGCTATTAAATGATGCCACGAAAAACGGTATTAAGTCTCTAATTAATGTTCTTGTTTCTAATAGCCACCCTCTGGGGAAGTAGTAGAACTGAGCCATTCCGTGGTGCCAACTTCTGTGGGAAGTACCTTGTTGGGGTCCTCAACTTCTCTCACTTCGTACATACACATGCTGTACCCGATATCTCTGTTGGTCCTTGTTCGCCAGCCGTCCACGCAGAAGAAGTGAGTGGCTTCTTTTGGCGCTTCCTTAGTAGCTTTGTCAGCAGCAATTTTGGCCCAGTTTCCAATGAGTTCATTGTAATACCACTCGTCTGATCCATCATCTTGTTTTTTTGTTTCCTTTAATTCAGATAATGAGGCACAAGCAACTCCTTTCAATTGATTTAATTGTTCACATGTCGATCCGTGTTCATCATTCCAAAAATCGGGGTCCATAATTTGTGGTAGATTTTTGCTCGGAGTCCATAGTCCCATATTAGTTGTTTGACTACAAAATAGCCAAGTTTATTGTGTGCAGCAGAGAACACATTGCCATATCTTGATCTTGCCACTGTTTCTTCTTTCCGCTTGCTGAGAACGTCTCGACAAGAAACCTCGATCAAGAGGAATATCGAAAACAGGACAAAAAGCTTCATTTTCGGGGGATTCAACGGGCTGTGAAGGCAAATTGATTTATTAGTGAAGTGAAGCTATTTATAGGTGTTTACAGTTCTAGTGTTCTTATTTTCGTTAGTCCGCGCCCCACAGCATCAATTGTTATAAGTTTTAGATGGTAAAGAATGCTTTGTAAACAAACTGGTCATACGACATTTGCATAAATATTTTGACATGTTTGTTGACATGTTTCGACAAAGGACACACCAAGTACTTCGTCATCAAACTACAGTTTGTGCTTAGTAGTTTGCTATAATGAATCGATCAAATGGTTCTCAGTTGTCCACAGCGAACAGATTTTAGCCGAGCAGCAAACTCAATTGACAATTTCTTTTTATAAGTGGTTAAATTTCACAGGCGTCTATAGATAAGCATTATATCATGTTTATATATCAAAAAATAGCTCGTAAAATAAAATATCACAAAATATCAATGACGTGACAAGCATCTTAAAGTGGTAATAAAGTCAAAAGGTGGCAAAATATTATACGAGAGTTTTAACTCATGGTAAAAATGTAAAATGTCATTTTCTTTTATGGACAACTGTCAACTACAAACAGGAGCCACTAAGCAACTCTTTATTGTTTTTTATGATATATTTTAAGTTTTAGCAGCGATGATAATACTAAGAAATTATAACAAAAATTTCTACAAAGAATTCCTGTGTCTTACTGCTTACAGATAAGTCATGCTATCCTTTCTGGTGGCTTTGGATGGTTTGATGTCCGGTTGATTTTGGGTGGTTTCGAGTGGATCGAAATTTTAGAATTTAGAGTTTTAGGAAAAATATGCATTGTTTCGGGTTGGTTTCATACTTTGGATAAACACTCATGTAATTGAGTAATTAAATCAAGTTATCAAAATACATGAATCTGACCTATTTCTCCTGCCTCGTTACTGCGGACCATGGATATCACCACCGCCTCCTTCTCCCGACCCTGGAACCCATCCACTGTGCACACCTCCACCTGTCGGGGTGAATTGAAGGGAGAAAGGAAGTTCATTTTACTGCTGCTCTTCAGTAACGAATTGAAGGGAGAAAGAGGAAGTTCATTTTATTGCTGCTCTTCAGTAACGAATTGAAGGGAGAAAGAGGAAGTTCATTTTATTGCTGCTCTTCAATAACGATTTGAAGAGAGAAAGGAAGTTCATTTTACTGCTGCTCTTCAATTCCTCCTCTTCCAACTTCTCAAAGAAACCGGAAAAGGAGTTTAGATATTTTTTGTGGTGTCGAAAGGGAGCGATATCGGGAGGCATAAGTGGGAAATTTGCCATTTCCATAAATGTCCCGAAGCCTAATAACATAATAATAAGTTAATCATAATAAGTTAATCATAATTTAAACCTCCTTGAAGCGACCCCCCATTTCCGCTCGAATGAGTTCGATCTGCAAGTTGTACGGGGTAATCACAGCCATACTGCCTTCTGGCAGGCCCGCGTCCTTCAGTTCGGACAAGTATTCAGCGACCAACTTAGCCTCACCTGAACAGTTCATTTTAGTTGCCGGCAAATCCAGTCTAAGTACAAAAGACTGCTATATGGCTTAACAAATAACTAACTACATAATAAATACCGTACCGTAAAATGTAACCGTACAATACAAATCCAGAAAATAAGCCGTTTGATACGGCAGTTTTATTAAGTGATAAGGCAATTTATTATCAATCCTCTCAGAATTTTGACGTCTGCTAACCCTTGTTTGAAAAGCAAAAAAAGCGATTGGAAAGAAGTAAAATCTAGGAATTCCATCAAAAGCTGTGCCCTGATCAGCACTTACCTACATTCCCACGTGAGACACCCACCAACGTCTCATAGGAAGCCGTTCCGGCGGTGTCAATGTAACACAGGGGGACTTGGGTGGTGTCACAGCTCTCTACACCCGGCAAATCACTCAACACGTGACCTGCAAGAGTTATTTCACCATTTGTAATGGAGCTTGTGGTTTTGTTAGTAGGATTAATCAGATCGGTCATATGAAAATATACCAATGACCCCCTACTGACCCCCTGCTGACCCCCTACTGACCCCCTGCTGACCCCCTACTGAACCCCTGCTGACCCCCTACTGACCCCCTGGTGATCCCCTGGTGATCCCCTGCTGACCCCCTGGTGAACCCCAACTGACCCCCTGGTGAACCCCTACTGACCATTTTCTGATCATTGTATCAATTCTTATGATGAGTGATTTTTAACATCTAAAAGCATTTTGAATTTCACGTTGACTTATCATTACGCTTGACATGTTATTTTATTTCAGTTATGGCAAACATAACTAACACAACTAATATAGCTAAAATACTAACATAGCATAGAATCAGGTCGAACATTACAAATGCTCAAAATGGAATTTGCCAATCATTTTTACATTTATGTTTGTATGTTTATGGACCATGATAGATTATGTTGAATTCCTGTTACAAGTTTTACGGACTATAATTCAGTTTGAAGATCTATAGATTTTCAAACTTAGAGCGATAAAAAGAGCCAGATAAGGAAAATCACTTTTCTTTTTGAACACGGCTAACGTACCAGCAACTGAGGAGTGAGCTGTAAGACTCCCTTCGTACAACTCATCACTGCTCCATCTCATGATGGACTCGTTCATTCGATACTGTTCTGGAGGAAGGGTCTGCATGACACCAATTTACAACACTTCAGCTTGAACTATATATTGACATCACACCATCTCTTCCGAGGAGATGGTGTGAAGTCATCATATTATGGTTAGGAAACGACCGGTTAACCGAATCGAAACCGAAATGCCGGTTGTTAACAAACCGAAACCGCCAACAGAAAACGTAACCAGATTTACTGAGAAATGTCAAACGGTCGCTTACTACATATGGTTCAAGCTATGATTTCAAGTGATTGTGCCAATAATGGTGTCAAAATCAAGCAGTGCTAAATTAATGGTTTCAGGCAGTGATTTCCAGCAAATATGCAGCCAAGTAATGTGTCCATGAATAGTGTCAGTGCAGTTCTCAATCGCACCCCTCCCAAAGACTGCTCACCAGTCAGTGTGATGCAAACTTCCTGCTTTTCACTTCCCATTGTTCCCAATATCCGTTCCATCATGGTAACTTCTAGTCCCTCTTTAGCTGCCCTGATTTGGATGGACTTAGTAATGAAATTTTGGTTCATATCATGATATTATCATTATCAATGTGAGTTACCCTTCATTATCAGGGCAATGAACACGATAGTTGATATCGAATGCAAAACTTGTTGACTGTGTTAGCATCAACTGTCAAACGCAAGGAAAATTCATTCGACAGAGAATATAAATACAACTATCGTCGCAGTTTAAATGATGACTAAGCGCCTAACCATGGTGAGCTCAGTGTAGATCCTTGCTGTACGGCATGTTAAACAAGGGATCGAAACTGAGGGGCTCCGTACAGGTCATTGCTATCGCGACGGACGTGTTTATAATATAGCCAAGATTATTAAGATTGGGGACAAAAATAACTAACTTACTTATCTGATTTGATGGTGGGCGGCAGTTGGAGATGGTCACCAGCAAGGATTACTTTTTTCGAATTGAGCATCCCTATCCAACATGCAACCTACGAGACACCCGGTAAGGTTATAAAGTCGGGTGCAAACAAAATATCACCCTTTTGGATAATATTGAGGTTGAAAGTTCATGATTCTTACTAAATAGCTTCGACCATTCGACCAACGTATAATCCCTAAATCTCATACCAATGTTACCAAATTACCTCCAAAGCTTGGCTAGCTTCGTCGATGACGCACACATTGAAGTGGTCTGCTGGCAGTTTGCCCAGTGGCCCCTCTTTTCCAGCAGAGGTGAGCGTACAGAGGACCACCTCAGCGGACTTGAGCACTTCTCGCATCAATTTCTGTGGGGTACTCAGTGACATTAACCATCCTCATAAATGTACTTGTTGGGAGATGTTATGTCGGGGGTCAAATGTCGCACTTTCACTTCTGTGGGGTACTCAGTCAGTCACTCGTTTCAAAAGTGATGAGGAAATATAAGGTTTTAGGACGAACAAACTAACAATGATAAAACGTTCATAGATAATTCATTGAAATATTCTGAAAAAGTGCATAAGTGTAAAACTTATTGTGGAATATAGGTGACATAATAGCTTACTCACAGGATGACTAAACCAGTGCACAAGTTGCCGTCAAATCGCACACTGATTCGTCAATGTCAGATTTTCCAGTGGGCAAGCTAATATGACACCGTAACGAATCATTTGCAAACCAATTCCCGCTCTCTAAGCTCCTTCCTCAACTCCCCTAATCCCTGTCTGGCCTGGAGCCGGTTGTTCCTGTCGCCAGTGCGCCTTAGCGCGCTGTCAATGTCTCGTCTGACATCCCCCAATATGTTGTCTTCATCTCTCTCTTTCAGCTTGGCGTCTGAGCAATTAACAATTTATTGATTTACTAGGCACAAAATACCAGCTTGCAGGAAAATGTTATCGAATTTTTTTGTGTGCTTGGAGTTTTGGGATTTCTGTAAGTCGGCTTTTTGACTTAATGGGTCCTGAGGACCCAGATGATTATATGGAATTTGATTTCAAAATGAGATTGATTTGAAATTAAATCCCCATGAGTCTTCTGGGCCACCATAGTAAGTCTCACCTAAACAAAGGTGTTGTAGGTCAGCGTTAACCCTGGCAGGATGCCCAAGTCTCAGGACCCGGCTGGTAGCAGCCAGCTTTATCAGGAGGTTATCTACTGCTATGTTGGAGGGGGCACATACCAGCACACGGTCTCCTCGTGCTGCGTGCTGTCGAACCACTTCAACTGAGATAGGACAGAGGAGAGAGGGCGTGTGAGAGGAGGAAGGTGTTTGAGAATTTAAGTGATCATTAAGCGCAATTAAAGTTGCAAATTGAAGACGCCCAAACGTTTTTTATACTGGGTAATGAACATGGCATTAATGGATGTTTTATTGTTCTAGATTGAACCGGAAAGAAATCTACTCGTTTACCGATCGTCGTTGTTTTCCCCGTTCCGGGAGGTCCGTGAACCACAGCTACGTCAGATCGTCTCAGACAGAGATCAACGGCATTTCTCTGACCAGAATTCAGGTTCTGATTGAACAACACCACCTGAAATCAATAAAAACTCACCATTAATATGCAATAGGCATTTCCGACAAAAACCTTTTGAAAACCCCCAATTCCCAAATCTGTAATATAGGAAAAGAAGACAAAGGTACACTTAACACTCTGTACCTCATTCTCAGTAACGTGTGGAGGTTGTAGGATGATTTCGTCCCTCAGTAACTTATCCAGCAGAGGATTTTCAGCTTTTTCCACCTGTTTCAGGCAGCTGAAACGCAGCTTGATTAAGGTTAGTATCACGTGGTATATCGCAATCTTTTGAGCTTTTGTTGATTCAAGAAAGATTCACTGAAGGGGTTAAATGTTAAAGAAGGATACAAGTGGTCTTTGGCCAGCTACCAGTTGACGCTTTTTCAATATTCTCAGAATGGCCGAGATACTTACTTCAAATAGCGAGTGTAAGTGACTGTGTTGGTTAACTTCAGAAGACAGACTTTGGACAGCTGCTGAAGCGAGTTCCCAGTCGCATCCTCAAATGCAACACTCAAACTGTCTTTTCCTGGGCAGATATGTGATGATCGTTCAAAATTTTAGTTGAAAGTGTGAGTCACTGAGGTGTCGCCACCTCTGAGATCAGTGTTTGCAATTTCCACAAAATCACAATTTGTACGCGTGTGATACTGATTTAATAAGGACGTAACAGCAAAATTTCTACAAAAATCAGGCAAATCTATTCACCTTTTTCACGTACATATGCGCCGCGCGATTTTTTCAGAAAATTTATTTGAAGAATTCTCATATATCGAGAAATGGGTCAATGAACACCTGCCTCAGTCTGTAACCAAAGTTGTTCCGAAATTTTGAAGGCCTTGTTGAAAACAAAGGTACAGATGGTTCTAGAGATGGAAGATCTGAACACGCACCCTGTTCTTTCAAGTGTTTATTGTGGGGAGTTCGTATCATCTGATGCACATAACATGCAACAAACTACTTAGCTCCCATCTAATTCATTTCTAATCCCACTTACTTGCTCACTTTAGCTTGAACACTTTTTCAATTTGGAAATCTAATCCAACTGAACTCAATTGATTTTCCAATTATTGAATTAAATGTTAAGTCCACCCACCGACTTTGCTGACGATTCCCTCACAGATGATGACCAGGTCCTTGTGAGCAGCCCCAGCTATGTCTCCCGCGCTGAACGAGTGGTTGGGGAGACTTTCTCGTGAGAATTTCACTACTTGTCTTCCGTATAAACCTGGAATGAATACATAATTAAAGTATATGTCTCAAGATCGAATGCTCGAAAAAATTCGACAATAACCAAGTAACAATATTGTCATCAAATTTCTGAACTGACGAAGTAATAACTGTAATAAACTCACCAGTTGATATAGATGCTATGTGAAGTTTCGTTACACAGATCCCTTGCTTTTCCAAGTCTTTTGCTGCAATGATTGCACAGATTAGTAAAATAATTTAGAGTTACTAGCTTTTCACTTAAAATCACATTCAGATCCACAGCACGATATGAAATAATGGCATTTGATTTCGAATAATTAATATTCTTAAATCCTGAAATTTGAAATCAGGCTTTTCCGAAAGTAATTATCACGGATCATTTTAAGTCTACCGCACCTGATTGTCCATGGAAAAGTTCCTTATTCTGCTCTGTCTCCTCGCCCTGCTCGAGACTCAGGAATTCCCGTTGTCTTGATGCGAATGTCTCTATCGTCAACATTGCCCATGTGCTTCCTCAGATTTGATCGATAATCATGTAGTGTCTGCTTATGAAAATTCTTTATTTCTTTTTGATTAATTTAAACCCACTTTTCCCAGTTCAGCATGGTAAATGACACTAACATTTATAAGAGTATGAGTCTAACATCCCTGATGCTTTAATATACTAGCTCTGATGAACACGCTCTAATTCTCTCAGTGGGTGGTCTAAATCCCTCTCAAAACCGGTCTCCTACCGCGGGGCATACCAGTTTGAGGGATACCAGTTTGAGGCATAACAGTTTGATGCATACCTGTTTGCTAATACTGGACGTAGAGCTCACATCCAGTTTTGGAGTTAAAGAGATCTCGTACAATAGTCGGAGTGCTCACAGATGAATTAGACTGCCCGAAGTGATGTCAGAATTAGTGGTTAGAGTTGTGAATTGATGCCGTTAAACTGGTTACTCTTAGAGCTCGGACAATTATAGTCGGCGCTCTTATGAATGAGATAATACAAAAACAATGTCTATTCCACGAAATTCAGCATATAGTAGCTTCCTGGTCCGACACATTTCATGCATTTAAAGCTCAATTTCAGTTCGTATGCCTGCTTGTAATGACTTGGTCATGAAAATAAATCACTTTCTTATGTTAATTAAAATTGCCCTGAAGTTATCCGTATGTTTTCCGGAAGTTTATTTCCTAGCACGACATTCACTTGCCCCGGACAACATAAAACGGTGGTTTATTCTCCGAAAATACCGGCAAATCGATCAAAGACCTTATTCAAATACGCAGGTAGTGGTCAGGAATATCAGTTAGGAGCGTCTCGCTGCTTGGTAGGACCGGGCAGTGGTTCAACCGGTCAAACCACTCTTCAACTTCTGGTTTTATGACAACTCCGATCAAGGCAAAGCAGGCATTCTAATAGTAGACCGTGCGTCACGTATGTAATTGCTGGCTTAATCGGTCAAGGACCAGGTTAAGACATATGATCTTTAAAGCATGCGATCCATTATTCTTTTACTCACTTCTAACCTCGGGCAGTTAAGATCCGACATGTTTATATTGAGACAAATCTCCTCTCGTGTGGCAGGATTATCATTCCTCAATCATAATTTCAGTTGATTTATTAGTGAATTTATAACCATATTTTTATATTTATCTAATAGCTAAATTTGAGTAACAGTATTTATTACGCAGTAGCGCTGCTATGGCAGCAGCAAAGGAGGCGACTCCCCTCCTAGCAGAGATGACAACACCTACACTCTGCGAACTGACACCGGAGTCAATGACACCAGCAGAGATGACAACACCTGCACTCTGCGAACTGACACCGGAGTCAATGACACCAGCAGAGATGACAACACCTGCACTCTGCGAACTGACACCGGAGTCAATGACACCAGCAGAGATGACAACATCTGCACTCTGCGAACTAACACCGGAGTCAATGAAACCAGCAGAGATGACAACACCTGCACTCTGCGAACTGAAACCGGAGTCAATGACACCAGCAGGGATGACAACACCTTTACTCTGCGAACGGACACCAATGACTATGAATCTAACAGCAAGAACCAACGAAAACACAAAAGGGGTTTCAGCAATATGCGATGCAGACCAAAAAGGGCTTCTGGATGAAAAAATAACAATCCTGTCGAACAAAGCATTTGAGGAGGAAAGGAAAGGCTCACCAGATCTCGCATATGTCACAGGAGTTCATCATCATCAATCACCACCCGAAGAGCCAGCATACTTCGAACCCCTTAGTAGAAGAAGCTATTTCATCCACCAACCTCTCGGATTATGATCCTGCGACATCATCAACGATTCTATCAGACGATGACATGCCAGCGGATCTGGATATACCGCAAGATTACATCCACATCAGTGGAACCCTGGACTGGCCATCTGAAAATGCCGCGAAAGAAAATCTGTCATTGTCGACAGAATCCCAAAGCCAAGGAACCTTACTGATAAAAACGGCGGATTCTTTACAAAGTATTCCATTCGAAGGAAGCTATCGATCTGACAAGTGGAAGTTCGGATCAGACATTCTGAAGAATGAATTGACAAGGAAAGTTGCGGTGACAGTGGGATTGATGGCTATAGCAATGGCAATCTTCTCAGTGGGAATGATTAATTCTGGGTTCTTGGGAGTGCACCTAGACGGAAGGAACATATCAGGAACTGTCTATGGTCTCGTCGGATCAGGTATGCATTTTATTCAGTACAAATTGTTGTCGTTCTATTCTTCTGAGTGACAAGAAAGTGGCTTCTTTTTTCTTCCTTCAATCCCCTAGTTCAATCTTCTAGTTCTTGTTCCTTACTTGCTTTTATTTCACAATGATTTAGATTCTATGGATAGAGCCGGCAGAACGTCAAAAATTTACAATGCAAACAGAGAAGGACGAGAATGACAGACACTTTATTGACATTAAATCCACGTTTCTAGAACTATTTCCAATCTATTATTATCGAAAACATAGCAATTCGGACTTGTCTTATCAACACAACCACAAAGAAATTGTTTGATGTTATTGACAATTACAAACCGATTCCTTTTCAGCAGTTGGGATAGGCTACATGCTAGCTCCCGTGGTAAACTTGTTCGGCCGGTAAATTTATTTTGTCGATGTGGAAAAAAGAGAGACATTTTCCTCTTTCCTTCTTAGGAAATCATTTTATATCATAAACATTCGATCATAGAAATCTTTCAACGTTATCGTGAATGCACACTTGAGGAAAATGTCTCTCAATGATAGAATATCAGAATAGTGGCGTGTCTTTTTGACCATTATTTTGATTTTGGATCCCAGAATGTTTATGAGTGTGCAAAAACATCACTATTTCATGATCTTTGAACCACACTTATTTCAAAATATTTGAGTTCTGAAATCAAAGCCTTTTGAAAACTGCCGATTAAGATGGTATCGAAACCGCCACATATTCTAATATAACTATGGCTAAACATCGAATAATAAAGCTTAACTGGGTAACTGGGTAATACATTATCGCTCCCGTCTGATGAAATTGGCAGTGAAATGGCTCGTTGATATAGACAAGATATGATATGCTGGCCGCAACTAACATTGCATATTAGTAGATGCTCCATATGGACATAAGAACTTTGGAGTTGGAGTAGGATGAAGTTTTGGAACTAAATCAAATACCGATCCTAAAATCTTCCTACTGCATTGAAATTACACAAAAAACTTCTTTGGACAATTCTTAATCCTTTCGATCTTCAGATTGCATCACAAGAGAGGACTCCCAATTCACTCCATCTTGATCGGAATCCTGGTATTTGCCCTCCTGAAGTCGCTAGGACATGGTCTGTCCAACTTGATCCCGGATAGGGCGGTCTACTCAGCTGTGGCAGTGGTGATGAGTCTGCTCTCTGGGGCAGCTTCCTACACGGGCTCCATGGCCCTGGTGGAGGGGGTAAGGGCCTGGTTTCCACAGAACTTCCAGATCGTCAGCAGCTTGGTGACAGGAACAGCTGCGTATGTTGGTTACGGGCTCTTCAGTTTCATTGGCACTCTCAGTTACAAGGAATACGGATTTCAAGCTCCCTATCTAGTCCTAGCAATTTACATCTTGCTGGTGACGATCCTGGCTATTGGCACTCTGCCACAAACCAACAAGCCTATCTCAACTTTCCGACGGCTCCAAAAAGTCCAACTCTCCTCTTTGAAACCACAAGTACGGATAGCGGAATGAATCTCCAAGACAAACTTTCCCCCATAGCGCTTCTACCTGAGTCTGGGGCAGTTTCTGATTACCATGGCAGGGGGATTCAGCATCATCAGCGCAGTACCCTTCTTATCTGAGTGCTGTGGGGTGTCTGTAGCGACAGCTTCGACACTTATCTCAGCTAAATCACTGGCTACTGCCATCGGATTCATCATTGCAGGTAAATTCACTTGTGATCACTGATCAAAGAGTAAAAAATAATGCTAGAACGATTTCATTACAATCCACGATTTACACGACATGGTTTTAACCTGAAATCACCCACGCAGGTTTGATATCACAACGACGCCTGCTGTCACCCAACACACAGAGCATTCTCGGGAGTCTGCTGGTTCTCCTCGGCATCCTCCTCCTCTTCCCACCGCCGTCCCTTCACTCCCCTCTACACCCACTCCCTCTACACGGGATACCTGGCTATATCCCTCATCGGAATCGGTGATCCCCTCGTTATCACCGTTACAATCCGTAACATGGAGGAGGTCCAGGAAGCTCTCTGTTACAGACTTCTCACCCCGCAAACCAGGTCCACCATTACCAGCTGCTGGTTACTGGCCTGGGTGGCAGGGGAGACGGCTGGTAAGTTCCTGGCTGGGTTCTTCCTGGATTTCATGGAGTTTTACCAAGGGGCGTGGACCATTGGGTCTGCTGGAGTGGTGGGGTGTGCTATCTTTGGGATGCTTAGGATGGTGACTGTGGTGAAGGAGAGGAAGAGAGGGAGGATGGTGGAATCTGGACTGCTGGTTGGGAACATTCTACATGCATAGACCTGACAGCTTTAAACTTACGTGAGAGTATAAAGTGAGAGTATTGTGGTTGTAAAGCTTTGAATCTCAGTAGATAAAACAAAAATTGAGTGAACGTTTTTAATCAAATTTTTAGTATGAAAACATGAATAATCTATCAAAATTTAAATCCTTTTATTGGGAGGATCAAACGATGAACATTAAATCAACGAACATTTGTGTGTTAATAATTTGACCTTTAGGTATTTAATATTTACTTTATTATATCTTATGAATGGGGCAATGAATTTACCAGTTGATAACAAAGACAACTGAAAAAAAGACTTAAATTGTTAATATGGGAATTTGAAGTTAAGCCTATCGCTAATTTCAGTGACATATTGAATTTGATAATGATTTAATATTTGTGTTTGCGAATTGTCCTGTTTTAACTTTAAGAAGAAAATTCTCAATAAAGGAATAGGATCGAAAATAATAATTTAATAACATGGGTCACGCTGTGGTGTGGCATATTTACCGAAGAAATCTTTCAACGTACAAAACATCTCTAAGATAATATCCTGCCCTTAAACCCATCACCTCTTCTTCTTAGCCGCCTGTTCCTGCATGCACTGTTTGAAGGCCTCCATCTCCCCCTTGCACGCCGCCCACTTCCTATCGTTGTCATGGTAACAGTCCTGTAGGGTGTAGTTCTCCTTGGCGCACCCACTCCGCTCAATGATCAGCTCGAACTCGTCCACCTCCTCCTCCGTTTCCGGAGTGTAGGGACCCTCGTTACAATCCTCACATATCGGGTTACGCACCTCCTCCTCAGAAGTGGAGGAGGGGGCCTCGTCGGGAGGGGCAGTGGACATTGCTAGAGAGGAGGGTGGGTTACGTTTTACTTTTAGAGGAATACAAAATTAAATAAGATATAGCAAAGAATTAATATTATTTCCAAAAAGAATGTACCCTGAGAGAATATTATAACGTAGATTTGACAAGAATTCAACATACGAGATGCAAGAAATCGACAAAGATAACATTTCAAAATAAAATGGCAAAATGCATCATCTGTGTGATAGATAATCTTAACTGATAATATCATATCGGTTATTTATCATAACTCCAACCCGGTATTCTTAACTTTATTACTGTCAATCAATTTTAAGATATTGAATCAACCAACTAGAAATAAAGAAACTTATCACCCGTAACGAACTATTAACTAAAATTCAACTGAATTCGTCACCTCACCACTGACTACCCAGGGCAGATGCCGCCTTCTCAACCGCACGATAGGAAGTGAGAAACAGCTGCGTGTCACTAACTTTATGATCTGAATTCAAAACATTAGATGAAACAGACTCGTATACTTGCGTTACACTATCAAAGTCAGTATTATCTTCCACCTTGATTTGACCCCCACCGTTCAAGCAACCACCAGGACATGCCATTATCTCCACATAATCATATCGACACCGACCGTGCCTGATTTTTTGCATTATGTTCTGAATATTCCGGAAACCGTACGCTTTAGCAACCCGAAACTCAGTACCGTTGATCGATGTCTTTGCTTCGAGTAAGTCCTTGTTTCGGAGCGGAGTGAATGTTAGATTGAGGGGTTCGGTATGGTTTAGTCTCCTTGCCACATGGTGCAGTATTCTCTCGGCAAATCCACCTGATCCACCCCCACTGAGAGTTTGTACGGGGAAGCCACCCTCACTCAGCACAGAATCAAACACGAGATCAGACGTAGAAGACTCGGAGGTAGTATCGGAAGACCCTGCTCCGGATGAGCACCACAAATCAAAAGCTTCGTTGGTACTGAGCACGAGATCAATTTCAGGGGTCTCATCTGACAAGAAATCGGGTCGAGATGCCTCCAGTTTCTTATCAAAACACGGCATGATACTCACATGATACACGTCCTTCCAACTCACCCCTTTCCGTTCAGACACAGTTTTCTTTACCAGAGCCCCCATAATACTCTGGGGTGATCTGATCCGACTCACGTGTTCCAGCACATTAGATCCCTGAGTCTTCTCAGCGTAACAGATCCAGCCAGGACACGCTGAGGCTAACACGGGTTTCTTTACAGCCGGCAGCTCACTGTGTCTCATTTTACAGGAGTTGAGGAGTTCATCAGCAGATAGTTGGTGACATAACTCACTGCCTTCCACGGAACTAAAGACAAACTGAAACCCGTCGGCTCTCAGACATTTGTTAAGGGTACAACACGCCGTCCTGTAATCAATACCGAGTTTGTGGGCTATAGAGCTGATGGATTGCGGTGAAACAGTGACAACGAAAACGTGAGACGAGTGTGTCTCGGTACGGGCTCTCTGGAGTGTCTCAACCGATTGAGACTCAATGAGAATGGTCTCAGCCGACGTTACACACCCACTACATGCTAGACAATCAGTGAGGGAAATGGTTTGTTTTTGTAGAGGCACTGAGTTTTGGGTGAGGACACCATCGTCGTCAAGTCTGATAACGCCTCGTTTGCTAGCCTTTTTGACAGGAACGGGTTTGATGCATTCTTGTGACGGTCCAATGAAGTCGTTGAGATCAGTTAGTCGGAGAGCGCCACTGAAACTTTCCATTCCATAAAACGCTGGAAAAATAAAAACGTTATTAAAAGACAGCAGATTTATACTGCAATTTATGTGCGTCTTTAGGCTTGTGCATGGATTTTAACAGTGATTTGAATGAAAGTGACATGAAATTGACAGTGATGCGGACAAAATTAGGTAAATTTGGCCCGATGGGCGCGGAAAAAAAACATGTGTGCGCTGCAAAATAACGTAATGCGCGTCAAAGTTATCACGAATAACTAATCGCGTGTTCCGCTTATGATAACACAAAAGTGGTACCGATTTAAAATTGGCAATTTCAAACATGAGGAAACGTTGTCACTTGTCTCTTTAATGTAAAAACCCACTGCAATATTATGCAAAACCCTGGCACAAGTTCACTCTGACACCCTTTCACTCTGACACCTTTTCACCTTGGCAGCAGTTCACACGGACATCAGTTAAGCCTGAAACCAGTCTACCCTGACACAAGTTCACACTGACACCTGGAACCAGTTCACCCTGACCAGTTAAAAGTGACACCATTTCACCCTGACAACAGTTCCCGGGACACCACTTTACCCTGACTGCTAAGTGCTGACACCAGTCTATCCTGACACCAGTTCACCCTGACACCAGCCCGCCCTGACAAAAGTTCATCCTGACAACAAGCCACGTTTACACCAGTTCACCCTGACACCAGTTCACCCTGACACCAGTTCACCTTGATACCAGTTCACCCTGACACCAGTTCACCCTGACACCAGTTCACTGGGGCACAAGTTCGTGCTCACATCAGTTCACCGGGACACCACTTTACCCTGAAAACACTCTAGTTGACCCCAGTTTACCCTGATACCAGTTTGCCCTGACACCAGTTTTAAATTTACCCTGACCACAGTTAACCCTGGCACCAGTTTAACCTGGCATCAGTTTACCCTGACACCAGTTCATCCTGACACCAGTTCCTCCTGACACCAGTTCACCCTGACACCAGTCCAATCTTGCAACTGTCACCCTGACACCAGTTTGCGCTTACACCAGTTCATAGTGAATCCGGTGGCAACCAACTTCCGATAACAATACTTGCATCTTCATAGCATTTACCACGAGAATGTATGTCTGTCATAAGAATTTAAGTCATAACTTGACCACTCGTAGCTGATTCTTTGGAAGCTTGGAAGCAGCGTTATCAGAGAATAAGTTTGCTAACGGAATCAACCACAGAGACATAACGTAACTGCTGTATAACTTCTGAAAAGGTAGAGCTAAGTTTCAGCTTATGACCTAAGAATTTGGAGAAACTTCATTGGATTACATTCATCCGAGCTACATTTCTATAGAAAATAGGAACATCTAGATGCTTCAAGAACGCACATTACATCACCAACAATTGACGGCGACAGCATACCATGCTAATTAGAAGCGACAATAATATCAATCAGAACGCCACGCATGCTTGAAATTACCTCAACAACATTCATATCACATCATCATTGCTTATCTTCATCATTGTGTCAATTCAGACATTGATAAGTCGTAAGCTGTGATCATTTGTTATTGATTGTTCTAGTCGACCTTGCAACCGTAGCTAACATCAGACTTTGAAAGTTTGAAATATATTCTATCTAAAAGACAGTTACTTTCGAAACGTTTCATATCATCAACATGGGAATTTGAAGTTCCATGTCACTTTCTTTAGCTCTTTAGCGCATCGTTTGATAGTTTGTCCTCTGACATAAACTAAAACTTCTACCTTCTATTCACTGATTGATAAAGAACTGCATTGATTGCACACAACACACTGCCTCACTGATTACTGCCACATTGTGCTCATCTGATACAACACATCTCACACAAATTGACCAGATCGCTCAAATAAAACTAACTTCTACCTCCCATCATCCCACACACAATAACAATATTATATTACACGACGATAAGTTGAATAACATTATAGCGTGACAAGCATGCAACAAGATGTTTCAATGCTAAATGAAAAACAGGTGCATGGCAGCCGAGAGCCACAGGATGCCAAGTTCCGTGAAGCTTTGCAACTTTGAGACAGAGCAGAACGCTTAGTCTCGCCTCGGCATGCTACTCATCACGGCACGTAGGAACAGTAGGCATTGTTGAGTGTCGTGGTTAGAAAGTTTCTAAGTTATCAATTCGCAGCGTCAGAGCGCCTATTGTTCCCATGTGACCTGAATGCGGAGCAGTCAGGTGGCGTGGCAGGTCTGCAGAGTAATATGTATGATAAACTTGAGTATCTATCGCATCATTGATAACGTTATTAAGGAGGAGTGTTTAAAACTAAAATTTGTTGTTATTTTCTTGTTGATATATTGAACATTGATAGCATGTCCGCCGTTTGATGGCCAACCTCGTTTTACCAATGCTTGATTTTCTCGTCAACATGTCATTTGAAGACGTTCTGTCGTGTGAAAATTTCTATTCTAACGTTTGAAGCGAGTTCAGATACTATTGTTTTTCGCAGTTTGTCTTAGATTAATGAACATTAGGTCCTTGAAGGTTGGTGTGAAGCGCTAAACCAAACATTACTTACTCTTGATTTCATAATATTTTATCATAAGAATATTTTCGATAGGTACACGTATTTCAGGTGCAAGCAATCCCATGAAAATCATCAAAAGATTCGTCCTATCGATGGCATTCCACCATCAATATGATGTAAAAATCGTGGACTCTTGAGTCTTGAGACTTAGAGCACTTGAATAATAGTTGGTTTATAGGGGTGAAATCATTATCATTATTTAGAGTCGCGGATTGTGGACGGTTTTTTCGAGCGCAGCATCTAACTTCACAAGCACGTTTTGACATGAAGTACAACCGTTGGTATAAAACATATATTTATTTTTAACAGCATCGAATTTGACACCTTTTACCAATCACCATCCTGATATAGGTATCAGTATCGTATATAAGTGAGAGATGATGAAATTAGAGGGAGACCAACGGATTGATCATGACCCTCTCGGATCTTTAATCAGCAGCATTGAAAAACGTAAGTACTCGTGGGACAGGGATCAGAGACATCTTACTCCGTTATTTTGCAGTTGAAAGAATGACCTAAATCGTTATTAAAATTTGGTAAGGACTAAGGGTAGATTTCGACGAACCGCAGAATTTTCATTGTCAATTATATGTCGATTGATAATTGATATGTTTATCATGTAACTGAATATGCTGCTAATATGATTTGCTACACAGTCCTGTTACTGTGTATATTACCTTTTCACCTGAATCCTGAAGATTGCTTAATTTCATCATTCATTAACCTATTAAGATGTATGACATGAGTATTGAGTATTGGTCACTGGGTAGAGATCACAAAGATCAGATAAAGGGCCAATCTAACTAGTTTAGTTATTCCAGGTTGGCAGGTGAGTCAGTTAGCATCCATTCCCGAGTACAGCGACCCCTTCTTCAGCATCACCGAAGCAACTCCAGTTACCACCTCCCACCTCCCTGATATCCTGGCACCAGCCCCCAACCTTCCCATCGCCAGGACGCCAAAACACCCTAAGAGGAGGAAGTACAGCATTGAGTCTCATGTCAGGACACTGGCCAGCCAACTTGTCCCAAATTCAACCAAACCAACCCCCATTCAAGAACTTCAACGCAGTATAAAGAGGGTTTGGGAGAAACGTTTTACCCCACGCCGTGTGATGAATGAGCTATATCTGCCTGCAGTTTTGTATGCCACAAGGATAGAATAGACAAGAATGAGGAGGAATACTGGCTAAGATCTGACATTCTGCACAGAGGAGGTAAGGCTGGTATCTGGAGAAGAGTGGAAGTGGCACTCACTGACCTGTTCAACCTGACTACAACACGACATAAGCTCTTCAGACTTCATCTTACATGATACGCATCATAATCCCCTTCATTAAATATTCATGTTAAAGGTATTTTAGACAAGATCTATAATTATGCTTTTTGAACTGCTTCCATACTTCCATACTATACATTATTTTCAACAAAACAATGCAGGTAGCATAAATATCAAGTCACATGATCCTCTTGAGGAGTTAAGTGGCTGTGGAATCAGAACATTTTCTGTATACCTTAAACGAGACACTATGTCTAGAGTAGATAGTCTTGTTTCCTCCTCCAGCTCCAAAACATGCCTCTCTAAGCCAAGGTATGATAATTTCAGGCATGGAAATTTCAATCTAAATGATGTAGACTTAACTTTTTGAAACTGGATTACAGCATAATGAACTTTCAAATAATAATGAATGGGGTTTGATTGATCAACACAGCAATCCTTTAGGTTTCTATCAGACTAATGAAGACTGCTCTACAATCTAGCTAGTAATTTTTCGATTACTGATATATTAGCTTATATTAGAAGTTCCATGCTAAAGATACTTACCCACTAAGTTTACCCCTTGGACATAATCTATCCTGAAGGAAGATTGATTATATAAACTTTAGAAACAATTGACAATAATGAAGAAAGAACTGATGAACCAACACATCTTACATGAAATTTTATGTCACAAAATCGTTCATATTAATAATCAGCTGGGGGTATTAAAAGAATTTATCCCAAGTTTCGCAGAAAATATGTCCGTAAATTGTCAATTCAGTAAGCCTCTACTCAGGTTGAGCGATAGTGGCATGGAAAGAAGTCATCACAGATTGAGTGTTGAAGCAGCACCCAGAGTAAGGGCTAAATTATAGTCATACATTAACTTTATTGATTGAATGATATTTGCAGCTCACTTCATTATTATTTTTTTCATTGGCAGTTGACATGAATTTGCTGAAAAATGAGATGAATTCACATAAATTTGTAAAGATATCACTTTATAAGTTCACCATTTTTTGAAAGACTGAGGTGAATTCTGCAACAAATTCATGTGAATGAATTCAAGGCAACATCATCATTCATGTAGACCCATAAATTTAATTCATCTTGACTAACTCATTTGAAAAGTATGTACTGCTTGATCATGTGACACAGACATTTGAACTGACCTTGGGCAGAAACTTAAAATCAACACACATGATACTAACACTTCATGCAATTTTGAGGCACCATTCTGTGTACTGGGTGTTTCAAGTTATAGGCTTTTCAGAAACTACCCAAAGTTTTGGGTCACATGATTGAGCCCCTACATTTCAATTATTGAGTAAGTATAATATTTCAAAATGCTTTATCTTTTGGTATCCAAAACCATATAAAAAAGTTTGTGCCTTTAAAGTTCACATCATAACTTTTTCAGAAATTGAGTGGTATAATACAAGCAGAAGACTTACTGTGAGTAATCATTGTTTCACTTGATTTGATATATGCTTGCATCTGATTTAGACAAATGAAGATAAAATTCTGAATTCACTGGTTGTTTTGGTGGTAGAAATTTGTCTGCTGCAGATGGTACCAGCACTACTTATAAATGAATGCTGGCATCTTAGGGAGTTTATAATGTTAAATGATATGATAAAGCTTAAAATCAAAAGCTTTCAAAAATCATGTGATTATTGTCATCAGTTGAAAATGGAAGGTGAAAGTGTGTTCATCTTATATATAATTTCGTAAGAGCACGTGAATAATGTCTGTTTGTGCGGGCGCACAGTTTAAATTTGAGCTTGCCAAGAAAATATCAAGAGAAACGAAGGCTAAGATGGGCTAAGTCGCGCCGTTGCTATGGATACACGTATTTTGCACGTGCAGATTGTAATCAGTTCTATGCGAGTGCTTTCTATTACGCTACTACTGTTTAATGCTGTGCTGCAGCTTTTTGAGATTTTCTGACTTTTCCTTAACTTCAAATTTAAGATCTCAAGATGGGGAATGGGTATAACTTGAATAACGGAGGATATTGCAGTTGCATTGCTTTCAGTGTGGCAGAGGTTGGTCGATAATCAAAATTTAGTCGGTGAAAACAGTAGTAACTGCAGTTGTGAAATTAACCGTTAAGGTTACAAGGTGTGCACAATTCAATCGAGTCGAATGTAGGTGTAGCAGATTTCGAAGACAGTTCCTGGCCTGCGAACAAAACAAATTATCCAATGTCAGTGTCAGTATGAGAATCAGTTGCCAAAATTAACATCATCTTGCAATCAAAACGGAACGCTGGAACAAAACTCACATGGTTTAGCACGTCTAAGACCATAACCGACGAATTCGATCTATTTTCCACTCTGCTCCTTCATAAATTTTTTTTGAATATTTGATTTTTGCGCATAACTTTTGACCAAATTGGAATTTTTTTGATGCGGTAAAAGTATCCAATCAATTCGAATGGCAGTGTTTAAAACTTGCGAACGAGGTGCTGCGTAGCAGCGCCGAGTGGGCTGTGTGTTTGCAGGCCCAACGGGCCTGCTAGTAAATTATATGAGTGGGGTTAGGGGGTGAGAGATGAGAGGTGGGTGTGTGTGAGCTTGTGACAGGATAATAAAATACAATATCACTAAATAACAATAAAAAGAATAAAAGTGGTTAGGGAAGAGGATGTGGGAGTTGAATGATGGTAGGCTGCTGGTGGATCTTGGTAGACTCTGCCAGTGTCCACTAGGATTCTTCTTGTAGACTCCACCAGTAGTAGATTTTGCACTGTTGACTGACTTGACTCTTCAAAAGTCAGTCAACACAGCAAAAACTACAGGCAACATTGCCAGAAATCTATGTTTAGTCACACTCCACATCCCTAAAGCAAACACAAATTCTAAGTTTTTCTATCATTTTCATTGCAATTTAATGTGAATTTCCTTAGCAGCAAACCTTAAACATGTTCAAGCAAAAACCCAATCCAATCTCTCAGTATACCAGTCAAAGAAGAGCCCATATCAAAGACAGATACAAAGCACAAACAAAGTTCAATAAAGATGTCTAAAAAGTAAGTACTGTACCACTGTACCACATGTTCAAATCGTTTAGAAATCTTCCTTCAAAACAATGTTCCACATTCTTTAAAGAATTTCAACAACTGGCCCATAATTATCATAGCCAGTTATCAACCAGTACCTCCTTTTTCCTTAATCTTTTTTCACTATCATCAATTTTTTGTGGTGTGGGATATCGTCAGTGACAGGTTTAAACAAAATTGTTAATTTTCAATCTAGTATACAAAGAGTATAACATGTTTTTTGCAGAACACAATTCTCAAACAGCCATTCTCGACAGACATTTGAAAGGAGAAAAACTCGTCCTGATGATAGCATGTATGAAAGCATTGATCCGATTATTCTTAACAAGACAAAATTGTCGAAAGCATTTTGTGCAGAACATGACTGATGCTTGAGAATAGAAACATTTTAATATAAATATCTGTCATGTGTAAGAAGCACACTGTGTAAATTAAGCCTCATTAAATTTATAAAGATCATCCAATTGCTAAAATTGGGCCAATTTCAGGTGAACTGTCAATGATTAGTGTGGGCCTTTTTGAGGGTGGACATTTGACCCTAAGTTTCTTTTTCAAAATCTATCTCCTATTAAGCAGTTGCCAGACGTTGTCTGCAGCCCATATCTTAAATCAAATAAAATGATATGCAGTAAATCTTGCATTCTTGCAGAAAGATGTCTTCCTTAAACTTTTATTTTCGATTTAAAATAATTCATATTACATTGCAACAATTGAACATTGCAACAATTGTTTATGTCGTATAATTAATTATGAAACATGTACATTTTTCTTGTCAGACAACATTCTTCCATGACTTATTATGAAAGGGTTCATTTTACCTTTCTGAGCCCGCATGGCATGGGTTTCCTAAGCCCGCATAGGTGTGTGTACGCGCGCGGCGCTTCCCTACGGGACACACTGGGGAAGCGCGCCGCGCAATGCAGACAGGGATATACGTGTTTAGCAAGGCATGGGTGTGTGTACTTGTCCAACAATGGAGGACCTATTTTGCGCGCGCAAACGCGCGCGGTCGCGGTGTTTTAATCGAAGAAAAGGCACGCGCGAACAAACAGGACTTCCCCTAACCAGGGGTGCCGCGCCGCGCACTCCGTGCGCGTAACCAGGGCCCTGGTTAGGGCAAAAACAGGACACATAACATGTGGCAAGTGCAAGTGCAATTATACGTATACGTACAATCACTACAATCGCCGCACTGCACAATCCCAGCGAACACTGTGCACTGATCGTTGGGGTGCGCGGCGTACATGAAAATGTCATTCGCGCGTTACGTCAAGTAATGCTCAAGGAAGGCTCAATTAATTGGAGATTATGTACGTCATCATTCAATGTGAGCCGCGCTACGCGCGCGCAATTCACATATAACATCGATTTATATATCGAAAACTGATGATCTGATGAACATTTGCACAGCTGTATAAATTGATTTGATCGATGGGTCAAGTGAAATAACCAAATTAGTCAATCTAAATCTAGTCTGTTATAAACGGCTGAATAACAAGCGAAAAATTGAAATATGGAATATCGGGCGACTCACGGCTGAATTTGAAACCGATATGCGATGCAATATTATTTCTAATCTTAAACGACACCATCCAGATTGACGCTATCCAGAGTGACACCGATACACCATCCATATTGACACCATTCAGATTGACACCATTCAGATTGACACCATTCAAATTGACACCATTTAAATTGACACCATTCAAATTGACACTATTCAAATTGACACCATTCAAATTGACACCATTCAAATTGACACCATTCAAATTGTTAATTGACACCATTCAGATTGACACCATGTAGATTGACACCATCCAGATTGACACCATCCAGATTGACACCATCCACTTCCAGATTGACACCATCCGGATTGACCCCTAGTCCTCTGCAGATTGACACCATCCAGATTGACACCATCCAGATCGACACCATCCAGATTAACACCATGTCCAGACTGACACCATTCAGATTGACACCATCCAGATTGACACCATCCAGATCGACACCATCTAGATTAGCATATTGACTCCTCTCCAGATTGACACTATCCGGATTGACACCTTCCAGATTGACGCCATTCAGATTGACACCATCCAGAGTGCCACCATCTATATCGACACCATCCAGTTTGACACCACTACAGATTGATCCATGTGACCACGTTTCTTTTGTTTCTAGATTCTGCAAACAACAATCAGATTGACACAATGACACCATTCTACATTGATGATGTGAAACTGGAACTGACACCAATTTACACACAAAATTGCTGACAACAATGTGAAATTACGCTGATTTTGATACCAGTAATTTCTGATGTCAATCAACTGGTCTAGATCTAGATTGACACCAATACTGACACCGCTTGCATAATGCATATCACTGACACCAGGGTAACATATCGTGGACTCCGGTATGCAATGCTTCTGCCTTCTGACACCGATTAACACACCATATTACATAACATGACGTAACACTGGCACCAGTCTGACCGCTAAAACCAGCAAAAATAACCGCAAACACCAATCAGATTGACACCAGATTTACACCAGATTGACACCAGATTGACACCAGATTGACACCAAATCAGATTAAGATTTTGCATTATGCTATTTTGATCTGTGCTGACATTAATATATGACATTAGTCTGACCGCTAACATATTACGTACCTACACCATGATATATCGATTTAATCGTTGACTCTGAAAGCGGTACCTGGCGATGATGTTTCTATTGAATAACACTTGACAGTGACACAAATAAAATCATGACACATTGACACCAATCACGGATCACCATACTTGTTTAAATTTTTAGGGCAGAGTCGAAACATCATTGCAACGTACAACTACAACTACAACATAAGTCAATGTAAAGCGAGAGAAATGAATTAAATTCTACAGAGCCACAACGTACGGAGAGAAGAACATACGTGGCTACTGACTACTGGCCTGGTTCAATTCGTCGCAAAGTTATTTGCGCGCGTTGAAATCATGAAGCCAAAAGATGATTTTAGCGGCGCCAACACATTTTGTCAGAATTGATTAAAGTATTCTCATTAATATGAATCTTAATTTGAAGCTTGGCATGACTGCATCATGACTAAAACTCATATACCCAATTGCAGGACAGAGTACTGCAGTCAGCTGTCACTTGTCAGCGGCAGCCCATTTGCATGTGCAGTTAACTGCATCTGTGGCGCGCGCTCAAAGCTCAAGTTGTTGCAAAAATATCTTGGTCGCGATGTTATTGAAAAATGAGTTCACATTACAAAATATTGTTTTCCGCACGCTCAGTTTTTCAAGTCTGAATTGTTAGAGCAAAAGAGATCTGCAAAAACACCAACCTTTTATCAACTCCACGCGCGCTCCGTAATCGATCCGTGCCTGGTATTGCTGCTACGCGCAATTACTCCTCCTCATCCTCTCCGAGGAATATAAAAAATATTTTCCGAACTCCCGAGAATATGACGTGAAAGCGTGAATTATCTTCATTAATTCAATATTTCATATTTGGCTGAAAATTTTTGCATCTACTTGTTTGCTGACCCTGAATGTGGTGCTCTGACGCTCCGAGCTCTTAAGTGCACTGCGCGGCACATTAGCAAAATAATGAGTATAAAAAATCGCGTTGGATAGGACTCTGTGTTCGTCACTATTTCAACGCTCGCGTCGCTTTGTGATTGGTCGAATTAGGGACAATTCGATGGCGTCATCATCTCCGCTGTCTCCACTCCAATGAGGAACCAGAGAGGATCATGTCATCAAATTAACCAAACGCAGCATCTGTCAGTGCTTGCTCTGCTCCTGATCACGTGACTCGCGTGTAGTTTGAGTGTTACATTAGCTGTTCAGTGCGGTCACATTACCAAATCCTCTGCAGTTCAGTAGTTGAATAGCTGATAGTCGCATTCATTTTAGGCTTTTTCTTTCTTTGAGACCTGTCGTTCAGTGTTCACCGTTGGTTCTTTTCAGAAGATTATGGCCTATTTTGTTGCATTGCAGGCAACAATTAATCGAAAACATCCCTATCGCATAAGTATAGATTTCTTAGTTCATGACACCTAATGATACTATTACTATTGACCATTTATCATTGGGCTAGGCATGTTACCGTTTCCCTTGATGCTTGATAGCTTCCGAACACATATGTTAAATGGTTTATACATACTGATTACTGTTGGATTGACTGAGTAAATTTAAGTAATTACTTGTGATAGAAATGCTTATTCAGAGCATATGATACAGGGCCCCTGATGAAATATTTGATTCGAATCTCAAACATGTTGACTCTATATTATTGCAGGTACCTATTAAAAGATTTTCTTACCAATAAAATTATACCTATAGAGGCAATGAACTAGGTTATACCTGAGTACCCTGAATGAAGTCTTTAATTTCTTTATAGGAGCAATTATGAATCTCTACGTGAAATTAATGAAGATGAAGATCTCTACCACTCCGCTCTACGAGTTACGAGTTATAGCGTACCACAGTTTACCAAAGCCCCAAAACCAAACAATATTGGTAGGTGCATAATCATAGTCCAGGACCTTTTGGTTCATGAAACTGAAATATAACTTATATAAGTTCAAGTATTTGCTCACCCTTTCTTGACATTAATCTCGAAGGACTTCAGGCTAGGGCTTGCTTCAGATCAATATTTCTACCACGGAAGGGAAGCTTTGGGGTAAAACGTTCAAACAATTTCAGGAAACTTCGAGTCTGGCAACATTTCACCATGAGATGACTGTCTGGTGCTGATTCCCATTGCTGATGAGCTGATGATCCTGGATTCCTGGGGCGCAAGATCTCCCTGCTGATAATGATGACCCCGCATGATAAGAGTAGGTTAGAGGATAGGTAAATGAAATTGTTTTAAATGTAGGTTTTAAGGGGTTAGAGGGTTGGGAACCCAAAATTTAAAAAGGGAAATTTCAGTAATTTTCCCTTTGAAAACTTTTTTAAAGGGCCCTTTTTTTGCCAATTTTCCCGGCAAAACAATTTTATTTTCTTCATATTTTATACCTTTTTTTTTTCCTTTACTACCTAAAAAGGAGAGTTGACCAAAAAAAATTTTTGGGAAAATTTAATAAAACTTTCTCAGAAATTTTTCTTCTTTTGGGTTTTTTGGGATTTTAAACGCCATTATTTGTTTTTTTAGTACATGCTGTTTTTTCCCACCCTTGCTTCCCAAATTTCCGACAAAAAGGGGTTCCCCTGATTCCATAATAAAATTTAAAAATTTTTCACTCTCCCTCCTTTTTAAGGGTTGGGATGTGGCCAAAAATTCATTTCGGGGAAAGGGACCCCCCATGAGAATTTTACCACACCCCCACATATATCCGGGATTTCCCGTTTTTAAAGTTATTTTTCAACTGTAAGTAAAAAGGTTTAAAATATTTTTTTCTCCTTTTTGGGTCAAATGTTCAAATGAACACCCAAACCCTTTCGGGCAAGATTAAAATTTTTGGCATGGTGTTTTAAAAAAATTGGATCATTTTAATACAAATCGAATATCGACCCTTTGGACAAAAATTGATCATTGTGATAAAACTAATATTTGAACAAATTTTTGTTTGTTTTTTTATCAACCCAAAACAGATTAAAGTTAATTTAAAAAATATTGGGGCCCGATTTTGGACCCCTTAAACATTTATTTTTTTTGTTCCCATGCCCCCCCATAGCTATTTTAAAAAGGCCAGGAAAATTTTCAATTTTTAATTTTTTAAACCCCTTTTCCCCTTGGGATTTCACCCGTTGGTTTGTCGGAAGCCTAAGATTTTTGACAGTGGAAGGGTTGGGGGAATTTTTCCCCTTAAAGGGTGGGTTTGGGTACTAAAGGGGCGGGCAGCCAAAAAATGGTTGGAATAATGAGAAAAAACGCAAAAGGCCAAAGCTCTCGCCAGAAGTACTGCCTGACTCCACTCTACCGCTGCCATTATTTGGAAATCCTGGCGTTATACATCAACATGCCCATGTGACAGACTTGACAGTGGTCCAAATGAAAAAGCATTAACAGTCACAAAATTGAAATCTCAATTCGAACAATGTGATCCATATGATTGAATCTAGTAATTACTGCGGGAGATTGCCGAGATCAGGCCCGCAAGTTTCTTCCGTAGGGCCCCCGCTGTTCAGTGTTTCGTTTTTACGGGAATTATTATTAGTTAGTTGATAATATTACAAATAAATTATATTTTTAACGTCAGAGTTTGATTCTAATTCTTGTCGATCCATTTTCAATGCTTTAGATCTTTAGCAGAAGCACAGGCTTCATCTGCAAGTCGAGGTCCATCACTCAATAAAATATTTCGATAACTCCGGAAATTGGAACTCTAAACTGTGCTACAGTGGTCTGGTCACGTGATCTGCCAAGCTCACCTTGGTAAAGATCACGTGATCGTCACGTGACATATCGTTCTGACCAATCAGAGCGTTCCGTAAAACAAGGTCTGCAAAAAGTTATTTCCAGCTCGACACAATATTTGGATCGCGCGCGGCGCAATTTTTACGAAAATCAGCAAATCGGCCATAACTTCTGATAGAAACATCGGATTCACTTGAAAATAGTTGCGCTGTGTTAGGAGAACAAGACCTTTCCAACGGTATATAATTTGTCATATGTTGGTTTGGCGCCGAGTAGCGCAAAAATCGCCCCAACGAGTGCACAGTGTTCGCTGGGATTGCGCGTGCGATCCGCATTCCGCGGCGCACGCGCATAATTGCACGTGCTATCGGCGCACAATTGCACGTGCAATCGTTGCTTAACACGTATATCCCTGTGCGGCTCGCGCGGCGCGCTTCCCCAGTGTGTCCCGTAGGGAATTGGAAGCGCGCGGCGCGTACACACACCTATGCGGGCTTAGGAAGTGCAATCGCTGCACAATTGCACGTGCAATCGCCACACAATTGTACGTACAATCGCCACACAATTGCACGTGCAATCGCTGCGCACAATTGCACGTGCAATCGCCGCGCACAATTGCACGTGCAATCGCCGCACAATTGCACGTGCAATCGCCGCACAATTGCACGTGCAATCGCCGCACAATTGCACGTGCAATCGCCGCACAATAGCACGTGCAATCGCCGCACAATTACACGTGCAATCGTCGCACAATTGCACGTGCAATCGCCGTACAATTGCACGTGCAATCGCCGTACAATTGCGACACAATTGCACGTGCAATCGCGACACAATTGCACGTGCAATCGCGAGATTGTTGCACGTGTAATCGTGGCGCAATTGCACGTGTAATCGTGGCTTAATTGCACGTGATATCACGGCGAATTGTACGTGTAATTGCGGTGCAAATACACGTGTAATCGTGGCGCAATTGCACGTGTAATCGCGGCACAATTTCACGTGTAATAGCGGCACAATTGCACGCGTAATTGCGGCACAATTGCACGTGCAATCGCGGCGCAATTGCACTTGTAATAACGATGCAATTGCACGTGTAATTACGATGCAATTGCACGTGTAATTACGATGCAATTGCACGTGTAATTACGATGCGATTGCACGTGTAATGACTTAAATACGATGCGATTGCACATGACACGTTTTATCGCATTGTGCACAGCGTAATTTTTCATGTAGACTGTAGTTGCATTTGCAATCAACCAATACAATTGCACACGTAAATTTAATTGATACCGCACGGCACAATTAGACGTGAAATGTTTAATTTTACCACACGGTGCAATTACACAGGCAATTAATCGCTACCTTGTTCAGTCGAACGATCTTTAGTACTTAGGTCTTATTCATAATCCTTTAATTATTGACGAATAATAACGTAAAACTAAAATTTCATGATGGTATTGGTGAAGCATTGCCATTACCCATGGTGTTGTCTAGAATCGTTGATAGTCCCTCGTTAGAATTACGCGTTGTGCGCTAATTTTCAAAGAATAATACTAATACTAATAGCGCAGTGCTAATAGCGCACCAGGCACCTGGTGGATCTGGCGTCAGCAGGACTAGTATTAGTAGCACCAGTCAAGCCGACAAGCTATGCTGGCATAACAGCATGAAAGTGTGGACTGTGGAACTGGAAATTTAAGCAATTTAAATATTGATATAAAGAAGCTCATTACAAAATTACACAATGATCAAACCAAATACGATGAAAATTGGCCAGATAATGATTTAAGTTGTTATCCAATTCTAGGTGTGAGCTGAAGAACGTACATGTGCCACGGTACGTTGTATTTGCTTATTTGAGTTTGAGTTTATTGTGTCGTGATTCACCGAATTGAGGGATTGGGCTTGCCAGACAAATGAGTTTCTTATTCAAGGAATCTCTTGAATTTTACTTTTAGCAAGACGAGATAAAGAGCGATCCTTTGTTTAAGGTTCTTGAGAAATTTTGAAGTTGAAGTTTGTACTTATACGTTAACTCAGTTTATCATCTATAATGGCATCTATAATAGAGCAATAGTTACATTCTAATTCTGTCATTCAGATTGCCGCAATATGGAGTCAGGAAGCGGGGTGTTTGGGGCTCGCTCTATGGGCCCTCTTTCATTGACGGGCCCTCTCATAAACCCACACGAAACTTCCAGCAGCTACGATACCCACACCTCTCACCACCCGAAGAAAGACGAGAGTTTGACAGGAGAAAGAGGCCGGAGAGATGCCTGGGACTAGTAAGAGTTCTATAATCGATAAAGATCACAAGCAGGGAAGGGCAGTTCCAGGAGCGACCAACGAGAGAGGTGCAGAAAGATCGGCAGATCAGAAGAAAAGAGGAAGTTACCCCTCAGTATCTCCCGACAAGAGAAAACATGAGCAAAAAAGCTAACTTGTACCGGAATATTGAGAGAACCGATCTCAATTCACTAGAGTTTAACAGTGAACCTCCTCCTGTTGTTCAGAGGAAGGGTTTTGGGGTGTATGACAAGTTGGGTGGGACACGTTACAATAGCGTGAGATCGTGGGAGGGCCAACAGGAACCTTATCAGAAAGGGCGGAACGCTAATCAACCAGGACTGACATCCCCCCGTGGGGGCCGCATACCTCTCTCAAGCTTCACTGACAGTTCAAAGGAAGACAGCGAATCTCTACACCCTACCGAGAACGTGGAGACTGTCAGTGAGTTTACTCAGAGTATGACAGCTAGTTTTGTTAGGTTTATCTTTGACGAAACTAGCCCGGCCTTGAGGCGCTTCATTTGGTTTGTCATGTGGGTTGTTTGCACTGGTTACGCTCTCACTAACATTTACAACGCCTTCAACCAGTACTTTACTTTCGAAACTTCGACCAAACTCAGCTACCAATACGGTGAAGATGGGAATTTGTCACTGCCGGCCATAACGATTTGTAATATGAACAAGTACAAGAAAAGTTGGTTGAGTTATCCGGAAAATGATATGGTCAAGAGATATGAGGAAAAGCAGGTCTGGGAAAAGAAATTGGGAATGAGAGTCATCGACATCACTGAAGATATTCACAAAAAGGCTAAAGCAGTTACAATGGATATTCTTCAGGTAGATGGAAAGCATAGCATAGATAACATGTTCCAGGAAGTTAAGTTCAACGAGCAGCAACTCGATGATCAGATGTGGTATGCGGACCGGCTTTGTGCCCTGAAATCACATCTCACAGAAAAGTTCACTGAACTGGGCAGTTGCTACACGTTTAACGCTGACGGCGAAAAGAAGGTAAAGAGAACGGGGGTAACTTCGGAGCCTCGTTTGTCATCAACATAAACCAGTCTGAGTACGCTGACACGCAGGAGAGTGCCGGGATAAAGGTGATGCTTCACCACCACCAGGAACCACCCCTTATCAAGGAGTTCGGTCTAGCCATCCCTCCGGGGAGCAACGCTTTCATCAGCACCCGCACCCTACAGATGTACAACCTGGGACCCCCCTACAAGAACTCCAACTGTACTTCCAAGCCACGGAGTGGCACCGGACCCTACAACCAGATGGCGTGTATCTTGGCGTGCCATGCGGAGATCCTGGCTCAGGAGTGCAAGTGCCAGCAAAGCCACATGCCGCTGAAGAACGTAGAGGTGTGTTCGTTGTATGATAATGAGGAGTGCGCTGAGGAAACGATCAGTCGGATTCACAAGGGACAATTTAACGACAGAATACGGGATTGTTGGTGTAATGAAGCGTGTGTCAGTACAAGTTACAGCTACTCACTGTCTACAGCTGACTACCCGGCAGTAGCAGCAGCAAACAACATACTATCCGTAGCAGGGGACCCTAACTTCCAGACCATAGAGGATTTAAAGGAGAACTTTATCCAGCTGCACGTTTACTTTGAGACCCTGGCTGTGGAGAAAGTGGAGAAAGTGCCGTCTTACAGTGTGCCTAACCTGCTGGGAGACTTTGGAGGAAATATGGGGCTTTTATTGGTGCCAGTGTGGCTACACTGGCTGAGGTGGTGGACTACGTGGCGAGGCTGGTGTGTGTTGTGGTTAAGAAGTGAGGGGTTTTGGTTTTCATCGAGATAATTTGTTGCTTAGTGTAGAATTCTAGAGTTAAGACTTAAGGAAGGACCGAAATTACCCATATCATTTTATTGTGCAATGCTACTGCTAGATTTTGGGGAATCGTACGGCATGAGTCATTACATGTCACATGTGTATTATGTAAGGAAATTGTTCCCTTAAAAAGTGTGTTACTGCTAAAATATACCGATTGAAACACAAACTTATCCATAATCTTTTAAGCTATAAACAAATAGAAGTTCATGTACAAGTCACAATTTTCATATCTTCATAGCAAAAACAATCCTTGCAATCGCAAGTTTCTGTATGGATAAGAGATTGACATAGCGATGTCAGTACGATTCTCCACACTTTTGAGGAAAATCCTCCACTTTTAAATGTGCCACAAAGCCAACTTGAATAAGCTAAGGATATCAACGTAATTTCCTCAGATCACATGCATTGAAAACTATGACAAACAGGAAATTGATCAAGTAATCACTGATAAGTGACAAATTCCTAGTTGCTCTTCGCATTAATACTCGAAAATAGCATAACTATGTACAGATTGGAAATCGAATCGTGTAAAGTCCTTTTGCGGAATAGCAGCGGCATGACTGATGAAATTATCACTAATTTCACTTCAAAGCGCATAACAATTTCTTAATTAGCATCATTTAAATATACCATATAATCTCATAGAATGTCATCAAATATTTCATGCGAACAGAATCAAATTTCATATCTTGAGATGGCTAGGCATCCATATTGCCGTACGCCACAAATAGATGCCAACAATTCACAATCCTCATCAATGGCAAACATGCTCCATGATAAGACTTATACTTATGTCTGGTGTATACAGTGCACTTCCTTCATCTCTTTAATCATACTCGCAAGGCATGGTTGACACCATTGACATGTTATGACTGACTATTAGCTTATTTGTGAAAATCACGGATGAAACTAGACGAAATAGTTAATTTAATAGTTAATTTAATTAGAGTCAATTTTAGATATGCATAATAACTATATGGAAGTCAACTTAAATTTGCGAGCATCATCAAACGTCATGGGTTAAAGAAAGATCACAATACCACATTTAAAACGTCATGCAAAGTCGCAGCGTTTCACTACAGGTCTATACAGTGAAATTATCAGGAAAATAATGGATAATCTCTAAGTGAACTCATTACTCAAAGCGCATAATTAACATCGAAAACATTTGAAATAAAATTTGTACAATGAAACTATGTACAACACCTCTTCAAAGACAATAGAGCAATATAGATAAGTCTACCTAGAAGTCAAAGCAAGAAAGTGAAATATAACTTCATTCTTGGTTACCAAACGTGACTGAATTGTTATATTATGGAGGCGTGAGCCGAAGGATAACACTCGATAATATTCATAAATACAACAAATGTACAAAACTCAAATCAGGTAGAAAATAATCAAAGTCACACCAGCGTAATCTCTCGAAGAGTATGAGATTGGAAATCAGTGATTTGGGGTTTCTATCAGTGATTTGAGGATTCTATTTTGATAGCTAAATTCTGAAGGTTTGAAGTTTGGGATAAATTGAAATTTCCAATATCATACTTTTAACAAGAACAAACGGGGAGTATAAATATTCAGCTTACTTCATCATAATATAACCAAATAAGACCTCTTGCCAATAGGTATACGTACGAAACGAATGACATTTTTGCAGATCACCTTAACCGATGAACGAAAAAACACGCGATCGTTCTGCATTAAGTCGTGTACTACATTGAAAATATTAAAATTCCAGCGTTCAGGATTAAAACGATATAAAAAGCAAATAAAACCAGTTAAAACATGTGGGCGATAAAAAATTGATTTTTGGCAGTTTCACTGCTCAAATATAGTGACAGGTAGCTTTTACCATTTGTGACGATATTTCCACACTTACTTTTAAGAATAAAAAGATGATCCAACGTCTGAACAAAAATTCAACTATTTTAATAGCGTGAAAACAACTATGACTCATAAACTATGAACCCGTAAAGATGAAGATATTAAATAGCTGTTCTGATAATAAGGTTTAATGAGTGTAATATGTTGATAGTTTATCCATCATAAACTATCCTTCTTATCAGCTCTGAATCAGAATATCAATGTTCTTAGAACTAAGAGTCTGTGTTGAATGTCCATGGTGATCCTTACTCGATAACCGTGCTCGACGGACTGATCTTGCATAGTCGAACTATCACCAATCAGAGTCCGAATAACGTCCGGCGTCCAATACAAACACACGAATCTATCTTCAAGTGCCGTCCAATGAGAAGGACGGATATCACTGCTCCCCTCAGAAAGTGAGGACTCTACTGACGTAGTCCCGGGCTACGTCCGTCATCCAGCGCTGGTCCTCGGACCCACCCAACACGATGTCCTCCCATTCGAAAGTAGACTTGCTGGGGGCGTTCATCAGGACTTCCAGGTCAAACTGCTGGTTGTGGTGGTACTGAAATAGAGGAATTTAGAGGATACTACTTACTGAAATAGAGGAATTTAGGCGAGACTACTAACTGAAATGGAGGAATTTAGAGAATAATGAAAGGAACACAATGAGACATATCGAAGCCGAGGAATTTTATAGTAGGTGTTGAATTTAATGGCATTTAACAGCTTTCATACACGTACCGGGGGCGTTTTATCATTCAGGATACACTCCAAATCTTCGGGCTCTATTTTGACAAGTGATGCATCGTTTAGGAGATACTGTTCCATGTCCTCCTGTTAAGAAATGATTTGTATGAACACGCTAGAGGTATTGTGTTGCACAATGTATAAAACACGCTAGATAATGTATTGTAAACAAGAGTGCTATGTGAATACAATAAATGCGCATTGTACTATTGTATAAAACACGCAACATTCAACCGTGTATTGCCAGTACTAATGAAATGTACAGTGTACTAAGCACACCCGCACTCTTCATACCATTAGCTGTTCCAATCAAGTAATGAGTAGTACAGTACGACATTTGAGTAATGAGTAGAGAAGTACCTAGACAGGATTTATTTTACATTTTACTGAAAATTGCCAATCCGGACTTACCAAGGAAGGTGAAACTTCAAGTTTCGAAGACAGGTTGACTCGGCACTTTGTTGCAGGATTGAAATCGTTAAACTTGGCTCTTTTGCATTTCTGAAAGTTCAGCAACCAGTTAGTCATCAATTACATTAAGAATTTAAGTCGATATATGCCCATAACTGAAACCAAATGCCAATTTTAACGTGCCGCGATAAATTTCAAATGAGCGAATGACCCAAAGAGATAGAAAGTTACCAGACAAGCTAAATTCTTAATCTAATTATTAACCTTTAAATCGAACTACGAAAATATCGAATTTCATGGTGCGTGAATTCGTGAAGGGTACGTAAACAAGTTGCATTGCGCGGCGTAGAAAATTTTGGGCGCGAACCTACTGGGTACATAAAACTTGCATGTTTTTTCAGACAATGTAAATTTGGCGGCCGCGCGTTACGTCAAGTTTAGCGGGTGTGAGGAGAGTTTTGCGAAGAATGTGTGCTAAAAATATAACAACACAATTCACTGGACCACAGAAAGTGTGTTTCAATTGTGTACAAAGGATGTCAAGTACAGAGAATCTAATTAGGGGAGGATCCGATGACTTAGAACCATTACAGCACATTATTTTGTCCTCGGTAATGAACGCTTCGTCATTCCACGTCACTACCTGTGTTGTAAATTCAATGAAGTGTAGAAAGATGGAATTCCGAAGAACCAACGCCAAATGAAACTTACGAAGTCAAGTGGCGAGGGAATGTTGAGACTCATCTTTCTCTTCCTTTCGGCCTCTTCTTCTCTGATAAGGGCCTTTATATCCTCTTCCCAGTCATCATCAACATGATCCTGCATTGGTAAAAACATGTTAGGAATATTCAAGAATTCAAGCGGACTAGAACGTGCTGTAATAGTAATAGTGGATTAGGATTTGAAATGATGATTGCAAATTTATTGGACTTAAATTCACAATAAGAGTGAAAAATGGATGGTGTGCATGGATTTTCAAGTGTACCAACCTCTGGAATTTGCCTCAGAGGACCGTATTTCTTCTCAGTAGCTGCCATGGCTTTGCTGAAGGGAGATGGCTCGGTAGCGTCTTTGGATTCCATCTTGGGAGTCTTTTTGACGGGGGTCGTCAAGAACTGGGAGGATTGAGTGTTACGATTGCTTGAATATCTGATTAATTGTTGAAAGAACAAGAAATGTTGACAGACTTTGATACATCTTTTCGCGGTAAACAATCAGCAAATGAAACTCCAAATTAACGATTAAACTAAAAGCTGTGAAGGCGGTATTAATTACCTGTGAAGGACTGTATCCCACTCTTGCAGTGTTAATTCCACCAGACCCCGTAGCATTAGGACTGATAAACACTGACGGAGACACCTTTATCTTGTGTTTGGGGGTCTGTTGCTGCGGTGTCAAGTTCAGCATACCATCCTGTGGCTGCTGATGGTGGTGGTGGGATGGTTGTTTCTGTGGTGTCGCCATGACACCAGCTGGTGTCACCATGACACCAGATGTAGAGGGTAAGTTGACACAGGTACAGTTGGTGTTAGGGTGTGAGTCTAGGGTGTTGATTCCACTTCCAGAAGGCTCCTCTCCATCCGACTCAGATTCAGAGCTCGAGTCTTCTGAAAAAGGACAGGTTTTAATAATGTGGTTATGTAAATTGAATATGTAAGTAGAATGTAAATTGATTTTGTCCGTAGTCGTAATAATAATCTAATCAGGCATCACGACATAGCAAACAATTAATTCTTTAATCATGAACTTCGTCGTTTCAGCATAATATTTGGAAATTATGTGTCAAATCAGTCACCCATCCACTATTTCTCCAGTAAATCTTCACAATTTGCAATCTGTGCAAGAGAAGGTAATTTCAGCACTCTCTAGAGAATTTTCGAGCTTATTAACATTCTCAACACTTAAATTTGAGCAACAAATGAAATTGAATATAACTTTTATTCTATTTGCCTCATTTTTATCTTGACATATCAGTGATAGATTCACATGGCTCACAAGACATATTATCTCACCAAGATACAAGTTTACACCGCGTTGATAAAAGAAGAGAGGGCGGGAAAATACGAATCACACAATTAGGGTAACAATGTCTTGTGATATTGTGATTAAATCTGTGACAGTGCCCCCTGTTGACAATACAAAGAATTATCTCAGTAATAACTTAACAAAATATTATTAATATAGGAGTACTCATACAGTAGTGAGACGCTCCGAAAGTTTGTCAACATATTCATGTTAAATTTGATATTGTACTATCATGAAAGCGTCATCCCAGGGCCACATAAATTCCAGAATATATTCCATATTGGTGGTGTGTAATAATCAAGTGATTTGAAGTTGCCTTTCTGTCACTTAATTATCAACCTTGTCGTTGCTACGCAACTAATTGCACATGAGTGCGGGCGAAGGGGTTCTGTGAAAATATCTCAGCTAAATATTTGCCAATATTGTGTTTAAAGAGAGTGTTTGTGAAACGTGCCACGTGCAAGCAATGACTTTATGAGCAGGTGATAATGACGTAATAATCACATGACAGAATGGCATTTTAAACTTTATGTGCGCGGCTTTTAGCACAACATGGAGAACAGTCTTAAGTTTACATAGTACTATAGTACATTGAATAGCTAATGCTGTAGTACACATCGTGTCTCGTGATAGTATAAAGTATAAAGTAAATTTACACAATGTTGTCGTGAATCCGATGCCGTTCCTCACAGATCACTAAACTAAAGGTCTTAAGTTACTCATAACACGTGTCAATCTACATACGTTGTATTCGTTATACGTCAACGAAGTTTGACGTGATGGGAAGAAATTCGGGGATGGTGCAAAATAGCTGTGATTTAATCCAGAAAAATTGACGACAACAATGATTTTACTAAACAGCATCATTTTTGTCATAGTGAGTGGCATTTTTATCATCGAAGTTTGAAAAAATCAAGGCAACACGCGAAAAATATTCAATTTCATTTCATCATTCGCTTACTTTAAAAGTTTAAACCATTCGACAACTTTAAACTTTTAAGCCATGATAATCACATCAGTGCAACAACCTACTATAATCTAAGTACTCAATTACAGTGTGGGAGATAATTGAAATCATCGCTCAGCCAATAATTTGGAAGGCAACTTACCGTCGCTGGAGGAATCTTCGTTGTTTCGCCTCTTCATGGAAGGTGAAGTAAAGTTGAACACACCGAATGGGTCTTCTTTGCCGCCTTTCTTTGCAGAAACCTGAAGGAGATGTTTTTAAATATGCATCAAATTGTTCTGCGGAGCTCGGTAACAGCCAACGTGACATGTCGATGAAGAACGTTTTAACATACCAGAAATTGAGAAATTTGCAAGCACCGATCTTTAACAAAACAAACAGATGAAAATATTTACATTTAAAAGGTACTGTGCCATGATTATTCGGCATTTTATTCAATTAAAAAGTTAAAATACATGCCTACAAAAAGTTGCCGCGCAGCACTGATTACGTAGAACATCGGCAAAAATTAAATAAATACTTAAACTCTTAAATAACGTATGACTGGTTGTCGCAAGAGTTCAGCGATGTAAAGTTATAACTTTTTAAACCTTAGGTATCATAATTAAATTTTAGAAGTTGGAAATGATTCAAATAATTTCAAAATTCTTAATTAAATCTCAATTCAAGAATTCATAAAGTTTTGAGTTTTCGTAATCTAACAATCGAAAGTATACCTTGATCTTGTCCATTCTGTGAGAGGAGCACATCGGGTGATGAGGATGATGGTTGTGGTGTTGGTGCACAGCACTGTAACTACTGACTCCAGGCTGCTGCTGATGGTGGTGGTGGTGGTGGGTTGCTGTGGTTACTGGGGGAATGTTGCTAGCAACCCCACCAGCAGGGGAGTTGCTGCTAACAACGGTGATGTTGTTACTAACAGCCGGAGCACTGTTAACCACCATGGTGTTGTTAGTAGTGTTGTTAACCAGGATGGTGGTATCGGAGCTGCATTTTAGGGAGGAGGAGTGAGAGAGGAGACTGCGGCCTGGGGTCAGGTTCACACCCATCTCCACCTGGGGAATATATGAGTAAGTCAGACTGAAATAATTTCCTTGGCTTAATGAAATATTACAAATTATAAACATAAATTTGCTTTGGTAGACGCATTGTAGAGGTGCATTTTTAAAAGCTAATCCAACAGGCTAGATTTAGACGATCATAATATCACATTCAAAAGCGTGATTTCATCAGTCATCGCACACACACACGCACCTCTTCGAAGAAAGTGCTATCTTTGGAGACATCTGTTGAAATGTTGATGGGGGAGAGGTATGTCATTCCAGTGTTGAGTGGGTACCGTCTCACTGGGGTGGAGTGACCCACTGGGTGGAAGGGGGCCACTGAAATAGGGATATTGTTAGTTCAGTGAGTGTGTCAGAATTAGGGATTTTAGTTGTGAAATTAGTCGATATAATCTGGCGAATAACGGGTGATTCTTGTACAAAATCTGCACAAAAATGTTTTAAATTAGCGGCCAGATGTCCATGGCTTTACCATAAAAGTGCTACGTTGCGTATAATGAAGTACGGGATGACGATATACGCGTAATTTCCATCTTATCGATACTTCATTATATTATCATCACTGACACAATAAGTACATTGTACAATGTACAATAAATATACATTCGAGTGTACATAGCCCCTCATAGGATAACTCTCTCTTATGTACAATAATTATCAAAATATATTACAAGCCCTTGTTGTACTCATAAAGATTCCTGTACCTATGAAGCATGCTCGTTATAGACCAAGAAAAGGAAGTAACCAATGGGTGGTTAAGTTGACCAATTTCGACACAAATCAACAATTAGTTACTGTTAATTATTAGAAAGTTGAAGTTATTAGCAGCACTTACGCATGGTGTTATTCTCTGGTGTTTGTGAGTCTACGTATCCACTATCAGACAGAGTGGGGGTAGTGTGGGAGGTGTTGAGAGTGGTGGGGATGGCCTTGTTTTCCTTGCTGCCTGCTTGAGGGGTAAAAGAGGGATTAGGGAACTGGAAAGGAGATTACAGCAGGAAGGGGGTTGAAACAGAATAAGAATCTTTTCTCAGGACATATGGAACCTTACTTTTGTTATTCAGAAATCTACTCTGATTCACGCACGAAAACAAAAGTCCTACATAGAAATCCATTTCAACAAAAAATACTTCCCATAGATTTCCTCCCTCAAACTCACCTCGAACCAGGACTCCCATCGTGTTGGGAGAAGAGACAGGAACCACGGAGGGTTTCTCGTCAGTGAGATTTGGGACGGGGGCTTCTAACTTAACGACCACAGGGTGGGAGGAAGGGTGGGGGTCACCACGGACCACCACTGGGTGGGACGGCTCAACGGACCTGTAAGAAGTTGTGATGATGAGTGAAATCATCCCAAATTCCACGGGTCATTCCCAAAACGAAAGAGCAAATACTACAAAAGTTCAAAGCTTGAATAAGCTACATCGCACTCTAGCACAACACTTCAATACGTCAGTACTTCAATAGATTTTATCGAGCTAGGCAATGTATTCTTGCTCTCTTGGTGATGATTTTAAAAAGAGGGCTCTCAAATCAATTTTACCTTTGTGGCGGGGGCTTGTGTCGGCATTGCCTCACTATTGGGGGTGCGTGGGTGTGAGGGTGGGAGTGTTGGTGGTGCAGTCGCTGGTTCTGTAGCTCCATCTGTAGAAAGGGGTTTAAGTTAGAGTTGTGAAAATGAGAAAAAGGGGTTTAAGATAAAGTTGCGAAAAGGGGCTTAAGTTAGAACTGTGGAAAGGGTTAAGGTTAGAGTTGTTAGATGAATATTTTCATTTTTGGCTTTTTGGTCCCGTTTCATTATCGCAAGTCCCTGTTTGGTTTTCAGTTTACACTTAAACTATTTAAATCGGGTGATTCGGAAATCAGATTACCATCACTATTGTATAACATACTGCTTGATAAGGCGATAGGTATTACCATACGAGGCACACGTTTTTAATGAATTATGTTCGACCTTTGCCACTTATCTTAACGACCTTCCCATTATTGATATTTAACTTCATTTACTCGCACACTTATCAGTATCATTTATGGTAAAAAGTGCCTGGATCTTTTCCATTCTAATTAGTCGAAGCAGTAGCATAGGTTGTATTAGTTGGATTAATAATTCACAGGGGCATTTACTCATTTAACATGGACACCTCTTCTTTAGTTTTATAGCAAAGGGACTTATTCCAGTTTAGCATGCAGGTCAAACATGCAGTGAGCAAGATAACCAGCAAGCACCAGTGCTTTGGAATAAGGCAGGATCAGTAAGCAGGGGAGAAAGCACCTTAAACACAGGTGTGTGCTGTGCACGTGCAATAGGCGCTCAGCGTCAACAAAACACCATGTTAACCCCTGATAATGACATCACACTTAGTCGCCTACTACTCGCAAGTGACTTGTAGTTGCAGTAAGCCAGCATGCTGCTGCCTCGTCACTTTGTGTTTGGCTGGATATAGTTCCAAATGGAAGTGGCCAAAAATCTTGCTTGTTGCTATGGCAACAAGTCTCAAGGGAATTTTAAAGATCAAAAACATTGTACTGTTTCCTTCCAAAGAAAATGGAAATTTTGGAAATTCTTAGCAGAAGTCAAGGGCACCAAAATATATTCCATGCCCGTGAAAGGGTTTTAAAATGGACCTCAAGATCTTGGTCACCTCCATTTGATCCATGTTCCCGCACTGATAGAGTTACCTACTTAGTCATGGCTTAATACTCTATTCATACTCCCAGTCTTATTGATTTGAGAGACAAAATCAATTTTATTAGTAATGGCAATTTAACAACAAATACTTCATAGCAGATGATTCGCGATGTGACCATCGTTTAACTATTTTATTAGATTACCACAGCATATCAAGGCGGTCTAAACAATTTGTGTTTTGGCACGTGACACCAATTCTCATCGCTTATTGGTCGGTCAAGTCACTCATGCTCCAAATCCGTGTTCGTGATTGGTGCAATATGTCACGTGACGTACCTGTTTGTGTCTGATCCTCATCATGTTGACATCGTGGGAGCACTGAGATACCCGGTTCTGAGGAACAGAGTTATTTGAATTTCAATGGATAATGGATTATCTATATGATTACCTATAGATTGAAATATTTTCAAAAATCGATGAATTGATCCTCCCCCTATTTCGTATGGATTAAATTGTGAGGATGAAGAATATATTAAGATGTCAAGGGCATTATTTGATCGTAATTTCGATCGCTACCACATATCTATATGTAAAAGGAGCAGAGAAATAGTAGCTCAACTTAATCATGAACAATTAGAATGAGAATCAACGGCGTCAATACGGTTTTGGATCAATTTAACCAAATTTTACCTTCACTTTCAAATCATGACTAGGTAAGTAGGTAGCGTAAGGTGGAACTTTTCCAAATTCAGCGGATAAATTGGAGGCCAGATTAATGTAATTGAAAGTGTATTTTTGTAAATTGATGCCCTGGAAGGGAGATAAGTTCCATGGCTTATCAGCAAATACACAGTGGCCCCTTCCTAACTTCCTACTCACATAGAATCCGCACATGGTACACGAGATCAAGTTTCTATGATAATACTTAGGCAATTCTCAGAATTTCACGGAAGAAAGGTTCTTCGACATCACCGAAATTCAATCATTTCTGCCTTATTGAAAACAAATTCAAAGCTTGAAGTTTGATGATCACTTGTTTTGAAAACATTCCATGAATCAACTAGGTAAGTTTTTGATTATGAAGAAAACTGTGATTTATGGCTGTAAAATCATTGAAATTATTACCATAACAGCGGGAACCCCTTTGAAAACCTAATATACCATTTACAAGGGTGACGGGACACATAACACGAATTGAATGGTATTGTGTGGGTGTCATAATGAAGGGAACAATCCGATCAAAACCCTGAAATAAGGGACAAAAAATCCCATCATCCGTCATACCTCATCATATTCTGTCATTCATAAAACTGTAACTTTCATAATAGCTTCTTCAGTTGCTCATAATTATTCCAATTATGACAATTGTCAGCATTGGTGCGCGCGCGTAATAGAGAAATTTACGGTCTCGGTTAAAATAAAAGCGGGAAAATTAAATACTCAGGCGGCCATGTAACACCTGTAAAATGAGCAGCCACGAAACAGGGTCCGTACTAATGCTCAAACAAGGGCAGATTAAGGCCCTGAGAAGGAATATGCCGTGCGACGTCATCAATTCACCATTCTAACTCCAGATAATGACGTCATACTACCAATCGCCTATTATTCGAGCGGGTGATTATTTGGATTAATGACCGGGGGTGAGAACAAGTAGCAAGGATCTGTCGAACCAATCATTAAATTAATTCATTGCACGGTACCCCCTATAAATTGTTTAATGTGTCGCTATATACTGACACTAATGAGCATCAGTCATTTAATGTCTGATGGAAGAGAATCGATGTCAGGTAGCAATCACGATTCTGATCGATTAATTACTTGTTATTAACTTGGTAGAAAATGAAACTTTTGGTAAGAGGGCAATCGATAATCACCTCGATTAATATTCAAATGGACCTTTTTGTTCTTTTCGAGAAACTTTTTTTTCGTGGGTCAGAATAATATGGTAGCGGACTAAAGAACATACGCTGAACTTCAATAATTGTTAAATGGGACACTTAGCGGGGGACACATTCCGACTTATCATTAGCAAACACAGGGTGGCTATGTCCTACCGATTAGAACAGTTTAGTACTTGGAACAATACCTAAACTGGAGGTTGTGAATGGAAAGCGGGCGGTTTCATCCTTCATCAATGCGCCCCTTTTGACCGCCTATCATTCATAAGCAACCTTTTGAAGGTACCTGCAATTCCCGCCAAGGTGATCCAAGTCCGAATAGACATTAGACATTAAATTATAGGATCAAGAACTCCAATTCTCAATTCATCACATGCACCTCAATTCTCAAATGCTAAATACTTATTTGGTGAGCAATAGAAATGATCTTCAAAGGGTATAAGATAGATAGACAGAATGGAAGATGATGGAAAATGGAAGGAATGATTTCACATGATTGGATGGATCACATGATTGGATGGATCACATGATCGGATGGATCACATGATTCGAATTGTACATCACGTGATAACCCCGTGACACCCATCTCAATTATAAGCGAAATGTTCCAGGGCCAGTAATCCAATTAGCATAGTTAATGACATTAGGACCAACACACTGTTAAAAAGTTATAAAACCTACCCGACGATTTCCTATCAAGTGTAAGCCATTATGATGGTGATTATGAGGTTTTATTAACAATTGCAGTATACTAATGATGATTGAAAATAAAGTTGATAAATGGCTAATATTATTATTACATGTGGTATTGGGGGACATGTATTGGTAATTAATAACCGAATTGTTAGGTAACATTAATAACACCAGCAGACATATATCCAGCTAGTTACCTGTTCATAGGAAGAGGGGCTGGACTTCTTGGGGGCGTTCCTCAAACCGCTCTGTAATGAATAAATCTTAAAATAATTGCCACATTACAATATTTAATAATTGTGGCAATTGCCGAGTTTCACAACACTTTGAAACTTTGGAAGTAATACTGAAGAATCCCTTGTTTTGCGTTTTCTTCACAGAATTCGCTGCAGTATGGAACAGTGACACATGGTGGGGCATGCCACATGATAAAACTACTGTAGTTTTAGTTTTGTTACATACTGACAGAAAAACCTTTATAGTACTCCATAAGACATTAGCTTGTCACATGCACTCATGCTGCAAGCCCTTGTTATAAAAATGTAAAATGAGACTTTCGTACAAAACACCATTAATCGCCAAACATTGTCATTTGAGAATCTTCCATTAAATCATAGCCAATGAGAGACATGGTGATGTACAGTGGACCAATGGGACACAAGAACGAGCGCACAGTGGACCAATGGAACGCTAGAACCATTGCCTGAGTATGGGCCGATTGTATAGCAACAAAATATTTGACGGTGTCAATAAATCGTCCAATAAAACTGCAAAAAAGCCAGCACGTGACGAGAATTCAGCCAATGGGAACGCAGGAACTGTGTCACGAGACACTGAAGGGGCAGATTTGCAGCAGTGCTTGACAAGGTGAAAATAGTGGGGAGGGGTGCACGCGTAAGTTATCCACGTTAGGTGTGAATGAAATAGTTCAATCTCGTTAAATGCGACCCTACTTCCACTGTTTGAAGATATAATTTAATTTTTAACATTTTAAATTAATATCACCATGCACGAAGCACATAAAAGAAAGGTAAGGTACTTGTTGGTCACCAAAAATAGAAGCAACTCTGAGTATCGGCTCCTCAAGTAGGTTCAATCGATACTCAAATCAATAAAGACTTAAGTAGGGACTATTATGAATTATTGAAACTTTGAGTAAATAAAAGGTATTGATAAGTAAATGACAATTTGCTGAGTCAAAATGGATGTCAATTTAAACGTAATTTCAATGAATAATTGTGAAATATAACGTACCGAGTTGACGTTTTCTTTTCCAATCCGCTTCTTCACAGTGCTGTTCCAATGGTTCTTTATTGCATTATCAGTCCTGAAATGTAGCAGTTGTATTGATAAGCATATATTGGATCTACTGTAAACGAAAATAATATTTTCACATAGTTACGACAAAATTACTTAGATACTAAGATCTAAGATAACTTAGATAGGAGCTCTCATTTCATGAATTGGCATAAATGGGATCACAGCCTCATATTGAATCGAGTGACATGATTTAGACGATGACATCATATTCATGAAGTTTAAAACTATGAACATTCCCTCTTTTTCAACTCCCCAGAGGTAGGTCACACCCTTTGATCCACCCTTGGACACAGCCCCAATTATTGCGTCTGCCATTATTAGGCCATGGTTCAAAGATAGTATTCTCCTATTGAAGTCAGGAATGTCTATGTTTTACCGTGTTTAAGTTAATTTGTTTTAAGAGAATGTTTACTGTTTTACGTTTTTGTAAATTTGAACACTCATTAGGCACTAATAGGTTGATAAGTAACCAAGCAACGGCCAAATCGTGAACCAAATTACGACTTTGTCTTCATACACCGTGCCAATACATGATAGATAGGTGTTTTAGATTGCGGTTTTTTCACGCAACCAAATTAGCCCGGACTATCTCGATCATCATCTCTAATTTGTCGTATAAATAATGAGTGATTTACCCCTTGATTTACAAGTTTATGCTCAATTAGGTTCACTCTACCACTTCACAAAAACCAATGAGCATTGATCCATGACTAGACGGGTCCCCAGAGAAACAGGAATACAGAGACCTTGCTGGTGTGATAAGCACCAATGACCGGCGAGGATAGATAATAGATATGTGTTACACTTACAGTTCATTACCAAACAAATTGCCAATATAAATTGCTACTGTACTTTGCGTCAACTCTATCAAATCTATCAGGATTTCCTGAGGCATACAACTATGAAGTATGATTGTGATGACCATAAAAGGAGATCATATAACATAGTGATTGGTCGCATCCCAAACCAATTACAGATGTGTCTTTTTAAAAGCACTCACTGATACCACACTTCATGTTCTAATACTCACCAATATTATATGCCAAAATGATAAGTTCATAATTATCCGACTCGAATCAAAGGTATGGTTTGATATCGATCTCTAACCTCAAAATGAATTGCATCGCAAATTAGACCTCACATTTCTAAGCAGACTTCCCTGCTAAACCAACCTTGGAGGGGTGGAGTTGGCAACAAATAATGAAATACATCACACCTCCAAACCAATTGCTAGAAGTACCTTGAACAATTAACCACTAGACCTCCCAGTGACTCTAGGGAGAATCATGCACCATCACTGGGCGCTCAGTCCCTCTCCTATCGCATTCCATTATATTTATATCAAAATATATGTTTCCAATATACGACTGATACTTAAATAGAAACACACGGCGTTTGAGCTGCATAGCAGGGGGTCATTGGGGCGATTGTTTAATTTATTAGGGTAATTGTCATGATACATAGTCACTGGTGCATATAGTAATCTATTGGTGCAGGGGCATGCAGGATTGCAGGGGCATGCAGGGGTGCTTGACATCTTTGCACCTAGATAATGAATGGTTTTAATGAGTAACGGTTCCAGGGCAAGGCATTCAAGCACAGTGCTATGAATGTTAGGGATACTGATACAGTTTATAGTTTATTTCAGACGAACTTCCGGGGTTGATGATCTGCTGATATAGACTTGGTGATACAACCAAATGGAATGGCTGAGCTAAAAATAGGAACATGTAACATTTGGCAACAAATCATGATTCATGATCAACTAATTTACTCCAAATTATTGATACAGAAGGGCAAATTGATGGGGCAGTCAATAATCTGAGGCCAATCCTTTATTAATACCATTACTATGTAGACAGTAGCGATATCATTGTTAATGGTATGGGAGGGTAACAATCAGGGAGTAGGAAGTAAATCAGGGACCAGAGTAAAGTGGAGTACCAATTCACTTCAATACCAACCCACATTTTAGGGAGGCAAGGTTATTGGTTTTGACAAGCATTTTATCATTATCGCGATAGCTGTTTCCACTCAAATCCAGGCACTGCCAAGGACAAGACAACTAACAATGGCCATCCTATCTATCTTGAGCAGATTTTGGGGTTTCAAGATTTTATGGGGATGAAATTACAGCCCTGATTCATGAAGGGTCTAGCCGATGGTATATCTCAGTCAATATTGAGTGATCTATTGGCGGCCAACATAAATTCCTCCCCCCACTATAGATGTTCAATTAACGTGACTTTCTCACTCTCAGTTCCTATTCATTGTAGCCTGGCAGGTGTGGGCCCTAGTCCCACGACGTACCGTAATCTGTCACAACTAAGACCCTAAGATACGTCTCCCTGCCGTAGGGCTGAACGTGTCAGAGTTAACCCTGCATAAGCCGACAGTGCTCAAAGCACATAATCCATATTTCCATCCGAGGTCACACTTCTACATTTAGGATAAAACCACTGGAAGCAAAATAATTTAATATAGAGCATTTCCACCATAAATGTTATATGTTACTGAGTCGCAGTGCACTTATAATGTCAGCCTGCATGCTTGATTTGTTTCAAAAATCAAGTTTAACCACTTCACCAATGAACTCTTAGAAAACCAATCACGTGACTGCTCTCGACCAATGAGCGCGCAGTAAGTCTGCATGTCATGCAGCTTTTTGGTGCACACACATGTTTTGTATCATTGGACCTCTGCGCAGCAGAGGGAAGGAGGTCTGCGGACCAAAGACAAGTTTGTGTGTCTGTCTGTGTGTGTGTGGCGTTAGTGGTTGCTGTGGTTCACACGGGAAGACATCAGGGATAATTTTAGCTGACATCGCACAGAGGGATCTGCAGAGTAATGATAAGAGGACGAGGTCATTATATCAACCAATGATGGTGCTGCATAAATAGACACAATGAATAAAACCACAAATACTCAGTGTATCTATTATGTGTAGTGAGAGATTGCGCGCGGTAGGTTTAGTATAGTGGTTATCGCACAATATATGTTACTTATTAGTAAAACATGACGTCACCAACACGTTTTGGCCCTGATAATGACGTCACTATTTCGCACATATGTTTGATAAGTACTACCAAAGTGGCGTGTGCCACACAAAGAGTACTCAGGGAGGAGGAAGGTGTGATATGCGACACACCCCTTTGGTGTGGCGTAAATCTTGTGAACAACATTGGTAGTTAAAGACAAAGAGTATGCAGGATGAAGTTGCCTGTCTCAAGTACTTGAAACTTGGAAGGTGCTTACTAATAGCTATGTGAATTATTTATAGGTTGGGTTGATTGGTGGCGAAGATGCAGACCAAAAGTGGAAATTCATAGACGAAATCAGAACTTTACTAAGTTTCCCAGACAAACCTGCCAGGCAGAAGTTTAGCGATTTCAGCCCACTTGTTTCCGAGTCTCTGGTGAGCGTCCACTATCTTCCTATCTTCGTCTTCAGACCACGGGTTCTTGTTTATATCAGGGTTCAGGTGGTTGTGCCATCTGTCGGGGATAAAGAGGGATTAAAAAAAGGGATTAAAAAGTTGAAAACTCAACAGGGATTTGCCAGGGATAAACAAGGATTAAAACCGCTACGGGGATTAAAGAGCAGTTTTTCAATCATTGAAGTTCGTATGTAACTTTATTTCATAGACGAGGGTTAATTTCAACTTAGTAGATAAAGGTCATGTCCTTATCATTCGTCGTTGTCTGCAAATGACATGGAATATGAAATCATGGCACGTGAGGGTTCAATTGAGGTAGAATTGTAGAACCGCATGTTCAATGTTCATCTACAGTCGTTCACTAGAGACCTTGGGAAGGTTATTTCTGCGTAGATAACACGTAACAATTAATGATTCTAATTGAAGATCTTTGCAAGGACGGGTAAAAGAGCGAATTTAGATCATTGTTTGTTTGGGTGCTATCTGTTCATGGTCACACAATCGAGTCCCATTAAACATTAGTAAAAACCTGGAGAAAATGGGAAAAATTAAACTATTATTTAATGAATTGACTTGTAAATTAGAAATTTTGAATCACTGTAATATCTCACCTCTCCCGGCACTGTTTTCCAATCCTTCCGCTGAGATGCTTGGCAATCATGGACCACCGTTTGGGCCCGTACTTCTTAACGAGCTCCCTGACCTTCTCATCCTCTTCCTTCGTCCAGGGTCCCTTCACCAGAGACGGGTTTACCACTTTCTGCCACCTGAGCAGATTATTGTTAAATCTGAGGTGAGAACCAGACATAGACAGACAAAGAGGGGCCACGACACATGTTATTGCATAGTTTTATCAAGACAAAGTGGCGCATAGGTTTTGTTAAGTGCTCCGAGGATTTTTAGAAAGTTTTCTCGCGAGGTACTTGCATGTCATTAGCGTTCAGAAGTTCAGATTGGAGAGAACCAAGGTTTGTAATTGGTTAATTTAGTTTTGAAGCACTTTTCGAGATTTTAAGAAAAATATGGCGTAATTCTTTTCACCCAACGATTAAAAAGACAAAATGGTTGCGTAATTAAAAGCAATTTCATAAATGTTAAATAGAAAAACGAGCAAAAAGAAGATAATACCCGAGAAAAAATAGAAAGAACATCTAATTTCTAGCATGTGTTTGCATGTGTACCTGTGAAGGCAGTCAATAGCCGTTCTCCCTGGAATGTGAAGAGCAATCTCCCTCCAATTCTTAGTTCCATTCTCCTTCTCAGCGAGGTACTTTAGCAGACTATCTTCCTCCTTGCTCCACTTCGACTTGTTGACTTTCCTCTGGTGTTGTTGCTGTTGCTGGGTCATCTTGGGGGGTTTAGTGCTCTGATTGCTACTTTCTTGGGCACTCCTGCGGGAGAAAGGAAGGGCGTGAAATTTATTATCAGAAACGGTGAAAGAAAATATTTCATTTCAAACAGAAGTATTAGACTGTAAAAATGGTCAATTGAGGAAAAACGTAACGCAGTCTTGATATGAAATTTATAATACACACTTCTTGATCTCGGGAGATTTCAGGTCGATGGCAGGAATGTTGAGCATGTCGCTGAGGATGTATCTGTTGGGCAGAGGGGGTGACTGGGGCACGTTCTTCAGGGAACCCCCGAACGTAGCCTGACCGAAAAAGGGCTTCTCAGTCGCCATCAACCAGCTAAAGGTGAATTTAAGGTTGAAACAAAGTAACGATACAACTTGCAGAGAATGGAGAGTTCGTAAAATCGCACATGTTTAAAATGAAGAATCATATGCAACCAACACCTGATAGTCGTAATATCTGATCGAGAGCAAAATAATACGGATTGAAAGATGGTTCTGATTTAAAACAGGCCAGTTATCCGTAAAACAAGAATACTGAGTAGTTATAAGCAAAAATCCAATCAATTGGTACCAGTAATTCCCGAAATCAGCTTTAACAAGATCACCAATTAGTTGTTGAGTGACAAGTAATAAGTAACCAGTAATTAAAATCTGATCCCAGGTACTACTATCTAATTACCCAACAATTACAGTAACAAGGGGCTAACATCAAATAGCAATTAGCAGGCTGTTTGAACGTCAATCAACGAAGCTCCAGGTTTTATGCGTAAGATTGGAACACTGCAGGGCAGCACTCAAGGAACGCAACTACAGAGTGGTGCATATGAAGTGGTTGAGTGAGAGTGAGAGCAGGGGACGAGCAGAAAGAGAATGGAGCAGAGAAAGCGAGTGAATGAGGGAGAGAGAGGAGGGGCAGAGAGAGTATTATTTAGAGGAGAGGATAGAGGAGAGCTGGTGCATGTCAAGTCACGCTATGCAAGGTGACAGTCACGCAAAAAGAGAAGGATATAGCTATAACTTTAATCTCAATGATAAATGTAATAAGTAAGCTTTAATTTAATGGGATCAACAACCTGGTTTCAAATCTACATATTTTCTAATTTGATCCACAAAATATGATCATGGGTCCTTGAAGATTGAAATATGCCTAATTAGTATACACATGCAGCTAAAAGATATTAGGCAGTAACCACTACTGTTACTGCAATGTAGCTATGGCTGTAAAAAAGCAGAAATTAAATTGATAAGGGAAAGTCATTGATTTTAGGTAATGGCTTCTGGTACCATTTGAACCCTTATCCTTACTGTATTTGGTTCATTACTAATGGTACAGTGAAAAGGAAGCAAAACACCCTCAATCATAATTGACATTTAACTATTAGTACCTAGCAAATTCTAACTTGAATATAAAGTTCAGATCAAAGGCACATTATGACTGATTACAGTCCCATTTTGACAAACAAATGAATCATGGCCTCAAAACAATCATTAGCACTCCTAGTGTGTGAATCCTCTCAGGTACTACACCCACTACTTTGGTTTCTGTCTTCCCTTTTGGGCTTGCTCCATAAGGGATTGCAAGCTGCAGGGAGGCAACGATCATCTAGCTATCTAGGCTCCAAGAAGATCTTTGCAGCATATTATGATATTGGTAGTATTAAATTGTATATCTCAGGGAGCCTTGGGCTCAGCTAGCAGAGGTTAGTCCTGATGGCATGGTTAGTAGGGCTTCTGCCGAATGATACTGTTCCACCCTAAGTAGAAGAAGAAAAAGAAGAAATCATCAGCACTCATTCAATATAGAAGCTACTTAGGGCCATTGGCATTGCACACAAAGGTGATCATGTATCTAAGTGAGAAGCAGTGGATCGACAAAACAATGTACCAATTTCAAATGCATTAAATTTACATTGGATGATTGACTATGGTTGCTTAACAAATTTGAATTAAAAAGAAATCTTTCTTCAAGACATCAATCTGCAAGACTTTCCTCCAACTCCATACTTGAACACCAACATGATCCCTTTCTTTAGGTAATGCAAGGTGGAGAGCAGTAGGATCTTAGTGAGTCACACCAAAATGAGTGGTGTGCAGGCATCAAACAAAGTTTGTTTAATATCCACAACTCAGATCATAATTGAGCTTTGAACCAAAACAACAAAATCATATCAACATTGATATCATATTTGATTAAAAAGAAATCTTCCTTCAAGACAACGATCTGCATGACTTCATACATTGATATCATTTTTGAGAATTGTGTTTCACTGCACCAATGATCAATCACTTCAAACATATCTACAAAAAATTGACAACAGTTGAAGACTAATGCCAAAAATGATCTATGTCATAACCATCCTTTCATCAATGCAGTGAGAATATTATGGGCCATGAGAATATGACTTCCAAGTTCATGAATAGAATTCAAAATTTCCTAATTGGTGAATCATCATGCTACCTACACTTAACATGTCACAAAATTTGAAAATCAAAGTGTCAAAAGCTCTCATCTATGCTCTGCATTATGAATGAGTGTTGTTTGGCTGGGTCATACATCCCAGTGATTCATCTAGATGAAGGGAGGTGGTTCATAGTCACCATCGGCAGATCTCTGACTTAATCTGCAAGCAAGCATTGTCTTACTTTGCAGTCTGATTGATGCCATGGACGTTTGCAGCTCACCAGTCCAGAGTGGTCTGGCTGCTCTCAGCCCAGGATGTCCCCAGCAGTTGGGTAGCCTTAAAACCAACCAGGAGTTCACACCCTTAGCCAAGCTTACTAGGGATAGTCTCCATGCTCAGCATAGCTCCCACCGGCCTGGTTGATTAAACCGACCCTGGCCATTTTACTAAGACTAAGACTAAGAGTGTTGTTTCAGTGTATGCCCAGATTATAAATGTAGCAATTATGCTTTCATTATAAGCTGTGTAGTATGTACACATGCCAAACTTACCAGGAGATGAAAGTTTCAACATTCAAGTTCAAAGTTACTCAAGATACTGTCAAGATACTGTTCGAATTTTTTCGATCCTGTGATAAAGGCAGCCAAGGTTACTTTATCAATCAAATTTTCAACCTATGTCATAACTATCCTTTCATTAATATAGTGAGAATATTATGGGCCATGAGAATATGACTTCCAAGTTCATGAACAGAATAAACTCAACTCCAACTCAATTCCTAATCATGCTACATACATTCAACATGCCACAAAACTTGTAACTCAAAGTGTCAAAAGTTCTCATCTATACTCTTCATTTTGAATGAGTGTTGTTTCAGTGTGTGCACAGATTATAAATGTGGCAATTATGCCATCATACATATGCCCAACTTACCAGAGGATGAAAGTTTCAAGTTCAAGGTTACTCCAGATACTGCCAAGATATGTTCAAAGTTTTTGATCATGCAATACAGGCAGCCAATGTTAGTTTATCTATCAAATTTTCAACCTATTTACTGCCAATGTCGAGGATCAAGATAACGTAAAATTATACTCCTTGTCTTCAGAATTGCACAGAATATTTTAGTTTTAAACCAATAAAAATAAGGTGGGCATCTTGAATGAATTATGCTTCCTTATCTAAACCATTGTTACACATCTACATTCTGTGATGATAATAGCCAATGCAACAAGAATTTACCTAAAAAAAGGAAGTGGATAAAATTAACCTTTATCAATCCAAAGTATTATTCGAAAAGGTGTATGGGTATATGACAACCATAGAATAAGTACTCAATATGAGTTTCTAAAGAAGATATATTTTATCTCGAAAGTGACAGTTGAACAGTGGTGCAAAGTGTATGGGTTTGATTTCATGTTTGAGATTTTTTGTGTTTCACTGAAATGATCAATCACTACAAACAAACTGAATATGAACATCAATTTTCCAATCTAAGGACCAGAGAGGAAAGCTGGAAGGGACTTAACTGTAAATCAGCAAATGTCACACAAGGATAAGAAATAACTATAATTAAGCAAAAAATTATGTAACTTAATTAGTTCATCAACATTCCAGCATCTACAATAATGCAGTGATCGGTCACATCAAACAAACCAAAACTTTGACTGTTAATATCGAGATATTACATGTTGTTTTCATATAAATTTACTGATGTGAACTCTGTACATATAATTCTGTTTCATATCAGTTTATACAGAAATTTAAAATGTGATCAGCACAGTATAATTAACATTAGAATTAAAAGATTCGCGCCCTGACGCTTAACTTCTTAACAAAATAGATTTTTCAAAGGAATGAAACAATATTTTTATGACATTCTATTCCATCAACTATTCCTACATCATACATTCATGCATACTGGGAAATGTATCAATAACAAATTGAGTCAAGAGGGTTGTCTAGTTTCATAATGTCATGCATGACATTATGAAATAAGAAAAGATAAAGATAAAGATAAACCGGCAAAATAATAGCAAAGGAACACAGCGAAAATTAGTATCCATTAGTTACCATTAGTATCCGTGGTAACTGGGTGGATACTGGGTGGATACTATGGTGGATACTAAATGTCAGATTTAGTATCCACGGATACTAATGGATACAGTAGTCTATTTTTTAATAAATAGTATCCACCGTGGATACTAAATTAGTATCCACTAGTTACCATTAGTTACCATCAGTTACCATTTAGTATCCACCCAGTTTCCACGGATACTAAAATTGCCGTTAATTACCATTTAGTATCCATTAGTATCCACTGACGAATTAGTATCCATCAGTTACCACCACTTTGTAAAAAATCAATTTTCGTGGATACTGGAGCCCAAATTTGGTAACTAATGGTAACTGTTGGTAACTTAATGGTAACTAAGTGGTAACTGGGTGGATACTAATGGTAACTGGGTGGATACTAATGGTAACTGGGTGGATACTAATGGTAACTGGGTGGATACTAATGGTAACTGGGTGGATACTAATGGTTATTGAGTGGATACTAATGGTAACTGGGTGGATACTAATGGTAACTGGGTGGATACTAATGGTAACTGGGTGGATACTAATGGTAACTGGGTGGATACTAATGGTAACTGGGTGGATACTAATGGTAACTGGGTGGATACTAATGGTAACTGGGTGGATACTAATGGTAACTGGGTGGATACTAATGGTAACTGGGTGGATATACTAATGGTAACTGGGTGGATACTAATGGTAACTGGGTGGATACTAATGGTAACTGGGTGGATACTAATGGTAACTGGGTGGATACTAATGGTAACTGGGTGGATACTAATGGTAACTGGATGGATACTAATGGTAACTGGGTGGATACTAATGGTAACTCGGTGGATACTAATGGTAACTCGGTGGATACTAATGGTAACTGGGTGGATACTAATGGTAACTGGGTGGATACTAATGGTAACTTGGTGGATACCAATGGTAACTTAGTGGATACTAATGGCAACTGCGTGGATACTAAAATGTTCAAAATTGGTGCTTTTTGAGGCGTAATAAAAGAAATAAATGTATCATGGACAATAATATATCTTTTTGGGGCTAGCTGATTTTAGGTAACTCAAGTATTTTTTGTCCACAGCTAAAGTCATTTTAAGGTATATATCACTTTTGGTGGATACTAAAATTTAACTGTGTTTTTAATCGAATTTAGTATCCACAGAAAGGTGTTAGTTACCACTGGCACTGTAAAAAAAATAATCCATGGCTCGAATTATGGACTCTTAAAATTATTCCTTGCCGTTTTGTGGTAACTGATGGATACTAATTCTTCAGTGGATACTAATGGATACTAAATGGTAACTAACGGCAATTTTTAGTATCCGTGGAAACTGGGTGGATACTAAATGGTAACTGATGGTAACTAATGGTAACTAGTGGATACTAATTTAGTATCCACGGTGGATACTATTTATTAAAAAATAGACTACTGTATCCATTAGTATCCATGGATACTAAATCTGACATTTAGTATCCACCATAGTATCCACCCAGTATCCACTCAGTTACCACGGATACTAATGGTAACTAATGGATACTAATTTTCGCTGTGTTCCTTTGCTATTATTTTGCCGATAAACCTTTTTGCTTTACAGCAACACGGTTCCACAACAAACTCTTCACAAAACTACATCGCTCATTTCAACACATGTTACAATGTGTTCATGGTTTCATTACTAAAATGCAACATAAAGTACTTCAATATCAATTAACACCCCTATCTAGGTGCTTTATGTCATCATTAAACCAAAATTTACAAATAAATAAATTGCGGTAGAAGCTTGAAATACTTAGAATACATGCTTACTATATTATTAAACAATAACATTATAATAAATAACAAGGAATTAATATCAGTGATAAAAACATAATAGCAGTTTTAATATGAACAGTATAAATAATTAAAAAAAAGCAACCCTCTTGACTCAATTTTTTATTGATACATTTCCCATGTATGCATGATGCCATGATAGCTACAGTTGCAGTTTTCGGATATGGATCTGGTTAATTATTAATAGCGCGCGGCTTGGCCTCGCCTCGGCATTGATCAGTCTCGATCCGTGGATCGAGGATCGGGATTAATGTTGTTGTCGCTAGTGCTAGCCCGGCCGCAGAAAGGAACTGACTATTGACCAATGACCAATTAAGGTAAGCATGATTGAAAATGCAAATGTACATGTTGATTTCCAAAGCTGAAGTGTCATGAAAGTTTTGGTTCTTAGGATTACTTGCCAACCAGAGCTCTTCCGCTAGTGGCGCGCGCGCGCCGCCGTCGTTTCACCCCTTAAAAGAAGAATGAAACTTTGCCGAATTGCCGATCGGCGGTAGGTCTCCCATATAAACGGGAGCCTTCATTATCTATGACAATGACGTCACTCAGAAAAATATAAGTAAGCGCACCTAGCGCTTTAAGGACTAGGGTTAGGGTCAGGATTAGGGTCAAGATTTGTTAGGGTTAGGGTTAGGATTAAGGTTAGGGTTTTGGTTAGGGTTATGGTTAGGTTTAGGATACAGAAAAATTGACGTTTAGATCTGTGACGTCACTCAGAGCCGTTTATATGGGAGAGATACCCGATCGGCGTTAGCTATAGCACCTAGCTAAATGAATTCTTCGGATCGCATCGGATTTTTATATTTAATATATTTCCATTGTCGGACGTTGCCTTTCTTTGGCGCCGCGCGCGTCCACTGAAGGAGAGGGGGTCAAACAACACCTGACAACTTTTGTTCTAATTTTCTTTTAATTTAAAATATTGAGTCGAACAGCGTTTAAAAATATCCGATTCCATCCAAGGGGAGGATAAGATGATATCCGTCGCAGTCTTGAAATTATTATTCTGAATTCTGCCATGATTTCCATTTGTAATTTGTCAAAGTTTAAGTTTTGATTTTGGCTGTCTTCATAAAATTTTGTTACTACATCTGTCATGTATTAATTATAGTGAATATTCAAATATTCCAATATTCAATATTTGAATATTTATGCCCCCTACATTAAATTAACTTTAAGGATTGTTTTGGTCTTTAAGTTTAAACAAGTATGATTTCCATAAGGATGTTTGTTTGGGCATGTTTTTCACCCTAGACGTTTGCTTATACTGATCCCTGAGTGAAGATTCGATGCTTTGTTTTGTACTTTCATACATGATTTTTCTACTTAATTTTCATACTTCATTTACGAGCAAAAATAAGAATAGTGCTAAAAGAAGTTGAGCTAATTTTGAAAATGCAGGCTTCTTCTGTTATTAAAATCCATCATATTTCAATATTATAATTGTTTTTTGAAACACTCAAACTACAGAACTCATTTATTGAATCACATCTAGAATGTTGAGAGCATTTGCACGACCATTTTTACCAATTATTGGAGGTAAAGCAGCCAGCACTTCAGCAGCAATTCAACCTGGTACAAAGTATGGTGGAAAGACCACAGTCACTCTCATCCCAGGTATAACTTTGCTTATGATTGATACTTTTATCTGTATTTGTTGAGAGTTTTTCGAACTTCCTACCAACAATGACACTAACAGTAATGTATTTGGTTCAATTAGATGGAGTCTGATTATATAATTATTATAGACTAGCAGGCCTGCTGGGCCTGCTATCACATTGCTCACTCGGCGGCGCTAAGCGCCGCCTCGTTCGCGATTCGCAAATTTTTACCAAGTTACCAACAGCTTGCCCTAACCAGCATCCTATTCTGTGCGGCGCGCCATTGTTCCTCCTCAGGCCGCGCGCGTAAGCATCTGGTTAGATGACACCAAAAGCCAGCAGAATGAAGTAAGTAAAAAGATAGGTTGATAGGAACTGAAGTTGCCGAAGTGCGTTGTCTGATGGTGCAAAGGTGAATGTTGATGTCAAAGGAGCAAACGACGAAAGTTGCGACCCGCGCGTGGTAATACTAATACGCATTGTTTGACTGGTCTTACCGTGAGTTATGATTTTTCCTTCATCCGTATTCTGAATAAAGCTGCGTAAGAAATGTAAATAAATTAAAAATCAATTTTAGGCCTTGCCTGGTGCGCGCTAAGACTAAGCGCAAAATGAAATTAATAATTTCACGCCGCGCATTTTGTCTTTTAAGTTCGTAACTATATCTAAAATAACTTTGCGACGCGCACAGAGTTTCTGCGTTGCATGCAAGATTAAAGTGCGCGCGCGTCGCGTTTTGTCCATTTCGTTAGTTCAACAATTTTGTTTTCCCTTACGTTTACGTGAAGTGTTCTGAATCGAACTTCGTAAACTTCTCATTAATTTTGAAACAGTAACACGCCGACACGTAGGAACATCTTTTGATGCGAATTTATTGCCTCGGTTAAACTTTAGTACTTTACTGCTTAGATATTTTTTTGTACTTTCTGAAACTTCCAATAACTGTCGTCCAAAATGTTCCTACGTGCCTCATGAACTACAAATTAAAAAAAAATCAACACTTAATAGCAACATCTCGACAGCTTATATCACTAACGTAATAGTAACACTACTTTACGAACTACTTTATGTTGCATGTGCGCAAATATCCAACTCCATAGCAACGGCACCTCATTTCTTCCGTTTGCATTCGTTTTCCTTGATATTCTCTTGGCAAGCTCAAATTTAAACTGTGCGCCCGCACATACATAATTCACGTGCTCTTACGAAATTATATATAAGATTCCTAGAAACTCCCTCCCTCAAATTGCAGTTCATTTGCAGCAATTGGATTAGTCACAGAATGTGGCAAATCATATAATTCCTGATTTCATAAGCACTGATTAGAATTTAAAGAGTTTGATAGAACCCCAGGCTTATATACAATTATACAGTTGTATACGGGGGAGATTCGGGTACTAAGTTGCAGACACAGGGCCGGTGGGTGGGTCTATTTTTTCCCCGAATGTCGTTTAGTACCTGGGTACTAAAATACGTGGTCATCAGCTGAAAGTTGGAAATTCAGTTGGTACCTGGGTACTAAAATGCGTCGATATCTACTGATTTCAAAGTATCGAGTATAAAATTTCCAAATTTTCTTGGAAATTGCCGGCAGAATATACCCCTAAAATTCGATTTTCTGCCTGATCACTCAGTAATTAGATATTGCGAAACATTTTGGGGCTAAAGCGACATATACACGGTAAAATAAACAACATGCACCCGCATTCCAAGTTTATACAATTGCTGTGTGCTGCGCCATGCCCAGATCATAGAATCGTATAATTTACACCTTCAATAATTAGATAACTTGTGCCTGCGATTCCGTTTTGCTGTACCTACAATTGAACAACAATTTAACAATGTAATACCTAAATTCGAAGTGAAATCATAAATGAACCATTCATTTAATTTTAGTACTATAGTATATTGTAGTACTATTATAGTAGTCACTTGCTCCATCAATTTAGTACGGATCGATTAACCTTCCTTTTGTCTTGATTTTATTTGTTTGATTGAATATTGACAGAGTTCCGACACTCTTCTCTTGATATTCAGACTTTTAGTATAGGTGCTGCAATGCCACACTTTTATCTCGTATTAATGCTAATGTAACGGCTCATAGTGGTACAGTTACATCAATTGCACGATTGCCAATTACAGTACTGATAACTCGAGGAGATGCCGAGTGTTATTAGTACACTTGTTGGCACGAGACGTCAGCTGAGTGTAAATTAATGTAACAGTATCACTGCTGTGGCGTAGATTAGCGTATAGTCCCACGACCAGTTGCACTCTTAAAATAATCTGAACGGGATTAGTACTTCTACTACAACATTTTCCCTCTACTAATTCCTTTTATTCAAGTATGCCAAAAGCAAGTGGATCGTCCAAAGCATGGAGATGTCTTTGTGGCACAACCATGGCTCGACTCAGTGTTCTGTTTTGTACTAGGTGTGGAGAGTCTAAAGCAAAAGGAGAATCTCTTTTGAAAAAGAAAGGAGACTGGAATTGTACTTATTGTCTGTGCAACAACTTTGCCAATCGCCAGTACTGTTACAGGTGCAAGAAGAAAAGAATTCATGAAGACAATAAAAAATCAGAGGAATCACCAGAAAATGCCGAAAAATAGAAATCTTATCTTCCAATAACAAGTGGAAGTGGGAAACGTTTAAATGAACTCTCACCATCATTAGTTTTTTAATTGATTTATCACTTATAACTATATCAACCTTGAAATACTGTATGCTAATCTCAAACTACTTTAACAACTTCGTGCGTTTGATTGTGAAATATCTGCAATTCTACTTATGTTGCTTTTTCTCTTTTTGTTACTTTTTGAATTATCTGATCACCGGATCAAGACTTTGTGTTGCATCTTTGTGAGCGTGGAATAATATCATAGTAATAGTAACCATCGTCCTGCATCGTCCCAGAATGTCTCCTGGACTTTGCAGCTACTGTAACAGGAACTGTGGTAATGCAGTCAACTTGCAAAGACATTTACCAGCTTGTAAAAAGCGTCCTGCACCACCTTCAAGAGATGGCCCGTTAAGGAAATTCTTTAAGGTAAGTCATGATGTACAACATGTCGTGTTGTCGTGATATAATGACTAATAAGATGACTAATCTAGTAACAAATATGGTAACGGTACATACTGTATATATCATTATAGTTGTAATATAATATAGTTTGCTCACCCCATCAGCCGGTGGTCACCTTATCTCAACCTGTCTCCTCAACTCTGACGGGGACCCAGATTACAGACACAGAAGAGTTCCAGGGGCTTCTGGTGAGTCACTCTGTTGATGTGAACACTTTCTTACATATTTGTACATTATGTATCTTGTATTTTCGTTTGATACTAGGTATTGAGATTGATTAGTTGCGAGTTACATTAGCATTTAGTTATTCACGTTCTATATGTTATGTTTTATGATGCGACTCATTTCGCACTTTTCAATAATAACACTAAAATATAATACTTGGCTAATATAATGATTGTACCAAAACCAGAATTTTCATGACTTCAGGTCACCGAAGAAGGGGGTGTAGCAATGGATATAGTCGTCAACTCAGTTGATGCAGCACTTCCAGTGACAGAGCTAGAGGTAATTTATCGATATTATTGAAATGTAAAAGTTGTTGAGGAAAATGGGCATGGTATCAGGGACTACTTTTCACTTCTTCAATTTAATTTGAAAGCTATCTAAATTCCTCAACTTTAGGTTACTCAAGATGAAGACAGGAACCAACTAGCAGACTTGATCGAAACGGTTGATCCAAGACTTCCGGAGAACAATGGAATGTCTGAGCTGACAGAGAAAGAGGTACGTTATCGATCTTATTGAAAATGAAATGCAAAATAGTACGAATAGTCGCTGAGGAAAATTGGCCTGGTATCAGGGACTACTTTTCACTTCTTCAATTTAATTTGAAAGCTATCTAAATTCCTCAACTTTAGGTTACTCAAGATGAAGACAGGAACCAACTAGCAGACTTGATCGAAACGGTTGATCCAAGACTTCCGGAGAACAATGGAATGTGTGAGCTGACAGAGAAAGAGGTACGTTATCGATCTTATTGAAAATGAAATGCAAAATAGTACGAATAGTCGCTGAGGAAAATTGGCCTGGTATCAGGGACTACTTTTCACTTCTTCAATTTAATTTGAAAGCTATCTAAATTCCTCAACTTTAGGTTACTCAAGATGAAGACAGGAACCAACTAGCAGACTTGATCGAAACGGTTGATCCAAGACTTCCGGAGAACAATGGAATGTGTGAGCTGACAGATAAAGAGGTACTTAATCACTATTTTTCAAACGTAGAAATAATTATAATATCATCTTTTTATTGATAAATTATTTATAGAGGGCATAGGTACCAAATGAATTTGAAATTAAGGTTTACTTTATCCAAAATATAGAGACTAGGGAATATAATCGTAAGTTCTATATCAATATCAAATCAAGTTATAAACTGCTGTCTTGGATTATACTATTATAGAAACGTAGTACTGTGGTTCCGAATTACAAAGCTAGAACAAGCGACCCATCGCCAAAAAACTCAGCAGACTGACAAATATAGCTGCGTGGAGATTTGGATAAAATGAGAAAATTTTGTAATTTCGGAGGAAAACTTTGGTGAATGAGAGAAAATAATTGTAGCGATCGAGTAGTTGATAAGGAGGAATTTTCTATTTACGACAATTTGTTATTAATTACGACAATCTAATCTTAACAAAACTCCATATACTCATAGATTTATCTATGAAAAGCTGGAATTGGTTTTAAAATTCAAAAAATCAATTGAGTTATTTACACTCAGGGTCTCTAGCTTCTGGGGGCTGCCACCCCAGATCCCTTGCCTACCATTGATTATTGATTTTTTCTTTTAAGATGGTCTAGTGTCAGAAACCTTGAAATTTGGCTAAAATCAGCTCAGTGAATATCATGGAGGAGTGAAATTTTCATTTTACTTGAAACATCTGCCTTCTGGTTCTGGGGACTTTCAACCCAGACCCATGCTTATCATTTGGGTATAGCTTTTCTTACAATAAGGTGGTAGTATAGCAAAAACGGTTCTATACACTTGCAAGCATGCCACAAAATGTGTAAATTTTTTGTTATTTGGAATGGGACAAGCGAAAGTTTCTTGGGCTAGCTGAAATTATGATTCTACTTATGATCTCAACTGCCGCTTTTTCAGGCCCAGGTTGAACTCTCATTCTGCAAGGGAATAGGTTTCAGTAAGCCTGTCAAACACAACTTTCCATTTCATCTCCTCACTGAGGACTGGGCATCTCATATTATAGTGAATAACGACAGAGTTCATCACGTTACGTGTTTTGAAGCTAATTACCTCCTAAAGGAAATTGGGACCACTAATGATGATTGTTTGGTGAACAAATGCTGCTCAAATCTTAAGTACAACAAACATTATAAAGACATTGAGGAGCGTGCTCAGTTAGAATTTGAAGATTGTTTATTCACCAACAACAAGTATCTCACATTTAATCAGCTGCAGAGCAGAATAGGAAAGCTTGAAGATGTTAAAAATAATCTCAAGCTAACAGGAGTAAACAACAGGAGACGAATTGCACACTTGGGCCAGACATTAACATCACACCAACGTTTGGTGAGCCTTATAGCTACTAATAATGTGCCCCGTCTGAACCAACTTTTGAAAACAGCTGTCAAGAACCAAAGAAGTATCCATTTTATTGTGTCAAAAGTGATGGATGCTATTGATGGTATTTATAAAGCTCGTCCCTCACAAGAAGACAAAGATCTCGCCTTCCTTGTCCTCAAAATTGGAGGGCCCTCACTTCTGGACATATGTTACAAAGCCAATATGTTGCCTTCGGTGTCAACAGCCTACAGAATGGCAAGAAGCCTAAAACCCTTCATATCTCCGATAACATACACGGTGAAGGAGTGCCTATGGGCCAACATTGATGAATCATATGCCGATTCCTATGCAATATCAGTAAAATTAGATGAGACTTTTGTCACGCCAAGGCTAAGATTTGATGAAAAGACAAACACAATTCAAGGTTTGTGCTATCAACATGGAAGAGATCATCCAGGATTGCTGAACTTTGATACGTTTGAAGAAGCAGTGGAATTACAGCAAGCAGTGAAGTATGAAAAAGTGCATGTGCCTAAAGAAAATCTGGTTGTTTGCTCATGGGTTAAGAACAATTCGCTACCGAAGAATTGTCAATGATGATGTACTTTTAAACAAGAGATTATCTGAGCTCAGTGGTTTCTTTGAGCAATCATCTTACCCAACAGACCTGGTGAAAGAAGTGATGGATGAGGTAAGGGCAAAACCGAGGGTGCTAGGCTATAAGTCAGATAGCCAGTCGACCTCTGTCTTTACACCATGGATCATTACTTATGGCTCTGGATTTGATGAAGCAAAAACAAAGGTGAAGGAAGTTAACAAGATTGTTGTTAATTCACGTACATGGAAGAACAGTGATCCTAGCAAGGTCCCCAAGTTCCAGGTTGTTGCAAGGAGGGCACCAAATTTGAAGGACACGCTTTTCAAAAGGAAGAGTTTGGCACTGGCCAATGAGTTATGTACCACTGAGCCATGTACTAAGCCAGGTGAAAAGAAAAAAGGAAGACCTTGTCAGACATGTAAACTTACAGGTGGCAGGTCAATGGTCACTAACAACGATAGATCCATTAAAACACAAGGGGGGAACTGTAAGACAAGAAACATTATTTATTCTGCTCAATGCAAAATATGTGATAAAAACAATGTTTATGTTGGTAAGACGGTTACGTCTTTAAGTGAGAGGGTTAATGGTCATAGGAGTAGTTTTAATGAGATTCTGAAGTGTGTAAAGAAAGGCAACAAGGTTTGTCTAAGTAAGCCTGGGGATATAGATGATGAAAATGTTTTAGGTGCACATCTTTATACAGTCCATGGTAAAAAAGATTTAAAGGATTTCAACTGTTCATTTATTTTTGACATTCTATGCGTTTCATCTCCAGATAGCATTAGGAAATCTGAGCAATTCTATATAAACAAATTGAATTCATTATATCCGTTTGGAATGAATAACATAAAATCAATTTCTGGTACTTGAAATTGGATGTATTTATATTTTGACATTTTTCTGACTTATTTATGATATTCCGATTTTATGCAGACCCGATTTCAGTTGTTTATTTTCATGATTTCAATCTTATTTAGTTATTATTTTTTCTGACCAATTCACTTCGTAGATTATGAAATAGTTATGACAAGTTATAAAAGTGCTGATGATTAAAGAAATTAATTCACTATTTTGTTATTAAAACTCTGCTTCTCACTGCTCAAGAGCTGTTTTTATCCATCAATTTGATTGTTTGCTTGAACAAATTGAATGAGACATCTGTTGTTAAAGTTGCAATGTCTTGGCCAACTTGTTGCAAGGATGATTATGATGGCACAAGAGAGGTATTTGAATCCATAAGCAAGGAAATTTATGACAAATCAGGCAAGCCTGTTATGAATTTTAACACAGACTCTGATGGAGTGAGGCGAATAGTGCTGAAGAGTATGTTATCTCATCATGTGGACCCTTCAACACCAGTGGGAAAGATTATAACACAGCTTCCCTTGGTAGATGACTTATGTGGGACAAACCAAGAGACTGTTCAGTTTGATGCTAAACATATGGTGAAAAGAGTATGGATCTCATCTGTGGAAGAGACTGTTATACTTGGAGGAGTAACACTTCTCAAAACGGATCTAACAAAGTTGTTACTTTTAGCTGATGACGTTCAGGAACTGAGTGTTGAAAACATAATCAATCCCAAAGACAAGCAGAATGTCCCCTCTGCAACTAAGTTCTGCATTCTTTTCATTGAAGTCATGACGGACTCTGAGAAATGTAAGAAGCTGCCTTTCCGTTTACAGAGCATTATCCCTGAACTCTGCTTGTATGCAGAAGTCCTAAATGGATTACTACACTTTTACGTTTTTCAAGATTCTTCCATTACCGAACAATTAGTAGCTATGTCTAAAGCTGCATATGTCCTTTTTGGTCTCTTTAAGCTTTCAAATGGGGGATGTATGAATAACCAACTTTATCATGATGTCCAATCTTCCTTTATTGATGCTGTCTTTTGTGCTGCAAAAGCAGCTGTATTTTTCCCCGAGAAGCCTCTGTACCTTGTGCAGAATGGCACAGACCCGCTGGAGAAAATGTTTGGCAGAGCTAGAATGGTATTGTCTAATCAGAGTGACGACTCCTTGTCGTTTATCAACTCCATTTCATCAATTCAACAATGCGATGAGCTACTGTCTGTGGATCACCCAGAATGGAGCAGAAAAAGTAGGATGTCTCGAAGGCTCTGTCTTGACTATTCAAGCCCAGCATCATGGGATTCAGAGAAGCTGAAAATAGGTAACAGTGATGTTGTATCAATATGGAAGGTTGGGTTACTTGATGCTTCGTCATGTTTATTGAAGCTGAAGAATTATACACTTGACATATTCGAGTTAGGAGTAAGTCTCAAAAAGCCTCATGGAAAGCTGATTGGAGTTGGTGATAGGAAATCAAAACCCCCAACAGATACTGTACCACTGATTGGCGTAGGAACCAGTGCCAGTGATTCATCACACACTGACACGCTTATAACTGAATCAGATGTGCAAGAAGTGGATGACGAGCTTGTGAGTCTTAGCGATATTCTTGGCTCATCGAAGACAATAACAATTGATAATAAAGAAGTTCATAAGGCCACAATCTTGAAACAACTACTTTCATCCGTTCAGACCCTCCACAGTCCAATAATAATATCACAGAGATTTCAAATTGTAATTATTAATTATACTGGTTGATTCTAGTCCTGATGAAACCTAGGATTAAGTTCATTTAAATCATCAAAACTTGTTTTGTTTGAAAGATCAAAATGGGTCATAAAAAATCTTTATGATAACATTAAATTCAATCCTATTCAATTTGACAATCTGTCATAATGATTCATTTAATAATAAATGTCACTGCCTATAACAGTGTAAAATCTCATTCCCATGGATTGACCGTTTTGGAATGATCTTTGGCTTCCAAGATTCAAGTTAACAAGTTAAATAATGCTAACAGATTTATTGAAAATTTGGAATTATGAATTTTCCCAGGATAGCAAATGAGTGCCTGGTTCAATCACAACTAATTCTTAGTGAGAGTCTTGAATGGATTTAAACATCTGCTTCAATTGAATGATCACTGATTTCAGGGTTTTTAGGTTGAGTTACTTAAATAAAACCCTTGAGGACTACCATAAAGTTCGTCATATCTGGGCTGTTCACCCATCCGATGAGGAAAGGGTCACTTAGAGCAATAAGAAAATAATATTACCTTTAATTGTAATTTTAAATTTAAGATATTTTATTTCTGATGAAACATCCTGTATCCATTTATAGAATCATTTTTAGCTTCATCCCAAAAATCAAAATAGGTCATAAAACATCGTTTTTATAGTATAAAAATATTGGAGATCCCATTGTAAGGAATCGATTCATCGAAAAATAAAATATGATTACTATGCAACAGTTGTCTATCTTTTGACAGTCAAAAGATATATATTTTTGTGCAAACTTCCAGAAAGTTTTTGATGCACCATAACCATGATTTTGACCAAAATTTTCCAAATTTGCAAGATTTTCCCAAAGACAATTTCCCGTTGTAATGGAATCATTCCAAATTTCTTGATGGATTTGCTGGTACTTCATTGCAAACTAGAATATTTATTATGGAACCAGTCAAAACGATACCATCCATTACTGTGTAGTTGATGAATGATCAGTACCTCTTGGCTAAAATTTGCTCAAAATGATATTTTTGTCATACCAATCTGTACTCGCGCCTTACGAATAACTGGTTTAGCTCAACCCAGAAGGTCATGGGGTCATTCCAGGGGGTTATGGGTCCATGTTAGTGCAAAAATACCATCAGGAATCGATTCAGCAAGTCCAAGAAAATTTTGGTAATTAAACATGGTGAATTTGGTGCATCAAAACACTGCTCAAAATGATATTTTTGTCATAACTTGATCTGCAGAATGTCCCAGATCGAATAATTGGTGGACGCTATTTTGGCTGATGTCGATCTTCATACAACAAGATCTCCAACATTTGCAAAATCATAAAGTCAACAGAATCATGATGCAAGCCCATATACACAATTTAGAGGGATGGAAGCTAGAATTTAAAGTCTATATGATACCGATGTCAATAGCCGTTAGAAATGTCAAAAAATAAGCTCACAGGTTATTCCAAAGGTATCAGGCCGTTTGCTCGGTCTGATGAGTACTTCAAAATACCATCAGGAATCGATCAGGTAGAGAATGAGCCACCGAGATGATAGTTGACGAACTTTTACCTATATGTCCCCCAAGAGTTTTATCTTCACCTAAGAGTGTAGCATGTATGAGTCGCAGATCGCCTGAAATCATGAAATTAAGTTATTCAAGTGTACAGAAGACTTATCAACGCCTTTCAGAGTGCCCAAAATCTTTTCGTACTGCTTGTGAGATAATAACAAGCCAAAATGCTACTGTTTTAGCGACCAAATTTACTATTTTGTGCCATTCCCAGTTAATTGGCATTTGAATCGAAACACAAGGAAATAAAATACCCCGAGCAATAACTCTGGAGAAAATCAAGGCTCTGGAAAAAATTCATACTCCTTCTGCTACCATCGATTCAACCTGGTTGTGAGCTTCGTTTCACAATCTGTTGATCATGGTTGTTTGTTCCACCTGACGCCAGTCGATTTTGCACCTAAATGCACATGATTGAAATCAAAGATTATTACGGTGATACTTAAAGCTTTGCTTATAGTATGCTTTTCGAATCACGATGTATGTAGGTAAAGCTTAATCAAGACAAATTGTCGGACCTCAACACGTTCAATAATAGTGTTTTTTCATCATATGAAATAGCCTCAGCCTGCCAATCACCCAATCTATGCAGCCGTGTCTCTCCGTTGTTATATGTGCCACTATGCAATTACTCAGTTTAATGAGCATGGGATTGATAATAAACAAGCTTCAAATTTGCCTTCAGCATGTCACACGGTGATCAGACTCTTTGAAGGTAGACAAGGTACAGCAGCTCAAATTTCTACCGCATAAGATTGTAACAATATCCAGATCTGTCATGATTCATTAAACACAAGGAAATATTGTTATATACATGCTATGTTTGAAAACCCATCAATCTGAACCAAATGCGCTGTCTATGGCACCTTGACAGCTTCAAAGAGTATGAATTGCTTCTTGATTGCACCGAGAAACAGTTCCAACTCGTATTTTTCCCGCTTGACAACAAGGTCGAGTGATTCAACAAGCAAAATACTTACACATGTCTTATCCTGGAGCAGTGTTGGGGTTACCTCAGGTCCTCTGCCATGCTATCTCTAACTCGTGAATACCTCGCAGCTGATGAATCGTCCTGCGTTCGAGGACTATCTGTCTCTGAGAACGCGCTGAGTTGCGCGCGCGTCCAGCGTCTCCTGCTGCCCTCTGATTGGTCAATGTCATGATGTCAGGTGACCAAGTTTACTTGTGAGCCGGCGCGGATGTTCAAATCGATCCGCCAATTTCAAATACGCCGACTATAAATGGGTTGTATCGGTGGGATGGGACATACATTGGTGACAAATTCACTATCATGGGTGAATTTGCAACTCCAGTGAAACCTGAGCTAGATATGAATGCCCCAGAAGGTATGACTATGTTTTCGTTTGACAAAAGTCTTATAATGGACATGGGTGTTCTCCTCAAAGAGGTGCCCCAACCTAATGCTGTGAACAAGTTACAGTGTAAGCTTTGTCCTAAGAAGATGATTCTTGCAGACATGCGTGGTCATATAGCTCACCACATACTCAAAGAAAACATTGTTGGGTGTTGTGGGTATTGTGGTGGGCACACATGCCATTCAGCACTTAAGAAGACATCTCGGAAGAAAGGCATACAGTACTACAGAATTGAGAGCAACTGTTTGTATTTCATCCCTTTTTCAAAGACACCTAAGTCATTCTCCAGGAATGTTAAGTGCACCAACCACCTGATGCGTTGCCGTTTGTGCCATGAGACAGACATCTGGAAGTTTGATCTCCAACAGCATTTTGCTGAGCATCATCAAGGTTGTGATCTTCTTGAAGAGGAGGTGATTACCAAAGAAGAACGTGCATATATTGAAGGCTGAAACCAGATTTCGAATGTGGGACCCCAATTTTTGTTTATTTTTCAATTCATCAAGTCACTAACTAAATGTAGCATCATCCCTCACCCTTTCTTATTTATTAAGTTACATGTAGAATTGATTTTGTTATGCAAGGCTATCTCCAAATAACATCGCTTAAGGTTGTGTCAATAATTGGGAACTGTATTATATAGGTATACTATAAACTCTTAATAGTCAATAATTCTTCTTATATTGATTATTCAAATTTTAGTTTGTCATCATTTGGCAATTTCATGATACAATTATTTTAATCATTCATCATTAATTTATACGAAAAGCAATTGTAGGAATTCCATTTATATAATTTTCATTTCATTAGGTATCAATAAAACTTTATTTCATCCGTTTTGATATGTTTTTAATGCCATGATACATTTTTGAGATTGTATATTACCAACCAAGTCTGAAATTATGTGTTTCAGTTATCAAACCTTTCGAAAACCATGAATTTTGGGTGGGTGTCATAATTTTTATCGTCAAAACCACTTAGTACCCAGGTACCAAAATACAGGTGGGTGGTCCCAACTCAAAAAAGGGCCAAAATGCAGGATAGTCGGCCCTGTGTCTGCAACTTAGTACCCGAATCTCCCCCGTTGTATATGCAATTATCTCTTAACATTTTCCAAAGGTGATGGTGTTGGACCTGAAATCTGTGAATCTGTAACAACCATATTCAAAGAGTTATCTGTTCCAGTAGAATTTGAAGTGATTGACTTGACAAAATATTCCTTAAAGGATGATGGAGCTTTCAATATGGCAATCACATCTTTGAAAAGAAATGGTGTGGGCTTGAAAGGTATGATAAATTAAACAATGTTTTTTGCTAAAATGATTACTTATAGTTGGTGATGCTGATGATTGGTATAAAACCATGAAACAAATTGTTCATCTGTTGAGTGTTGAATCATTGCACATAATAAATTATTCATGTATTAAGCATTAGTAACATTTTTTTGCTACGTAAGGCTTCCCAGGCTTGAGAAATTCTAAAATTTATTTCTATTCTGGCTATATCAAATTTTAGTTATTGTGACATGTATGCAGTTGTAATGCATTTGATGCTCAAAACTGAGCATTTCGTTGAATTTCAGGAGTTATCAATCGATCTGCAGACTTCAGAACACATAATGTTGAATTCAGAGGTAACTTAGACACATATGCAAATGTTGTGAGATGCATGAGCTTTGATGGGATTAAAACACATCACTCAGGTAGTACTTACATCATGATATGTTTATATTATTACAATGTTACTTGTGTTATTATTTCTAAAACCATGTGATTTTTAATCAACAAAAGCTAGTGAAATTCTTGGTTTATTCCTTGTCTCACAGACTGATGAAATTAATAGATTATAAGTTGAAATTGATGCAGGTATTGATCTTATTGCCATTCGTGAGAATACTGAAGGAGAATACAGCTGTTTGGAACATGAATCTGTCCCTGGTGTTGTTGAATCTCTCAAGATAATTACTCGGGAAAAGTCACTTAGGATTGCAAAGTTTGCTTTTGATTATGCTCTGGAGCATAATAGGAGCAAGGTTACATGTATTCATAAAGCTAATATCATGAAGCTGAGTGATGGTTTGTTCAAGCAATGTTGCAAAGAGGTGAGATAATGAATACTCAGGTCTGATTTGTGACTGTTAGGTTTGATTTGTGACTTCTATTAAATTCTTAAATTGTTTACTGCCTACAAAGTACATATGTTATGGTACTTTCAATTCGAAATTTCGCAACGAAATAAAATAAGATTATTAACTTGGGTTAAAAATCTCAGGTGTCAGAGCTTTACCCAACCATTGGATATGATGAACAAATCGTGGACAACACCTGCCAGCAACTGGTTATAAACCCCCAGCAGTTTGATGTTATGGTATGTATCTTCTTTGAACTTTTTTCTCATTCCTGGTTTTCCTTCTTCCTGCATAGCTTTAAATTTCGTTATTCTCTGCAATTGCTAGTTACATGTGAAATCAACACCTTTTATGCAGGTTATGCCTAATCTCTATGGTAACTTGGTGTCTAACCTAGCTGCTGGCCTAGTGGGGGGTGCTGGTGTTGTCCCAAGCAAGAGTTATGGAACCAACATTGCAGTAAGTGCTTTATGTTTTATTTGACACTGAAATTTGATGAACTGAACAGATTACTCACAATATAATATTATGATAATAATAAAGAAGATTTGTTCTTATTTTCGTTAGATCATGAAATGATAAATAGCCGATGATTCTAAATTCCACCCCTTACTCCAGGTGTTTGAACCTGGTGCCCGACATACCTGGATGGAAATGAAAGGAATGTACGTTGCAAACCCTGTGGCTATGGTTCTCAGCTCTGCCTTCATGCTCAAACACCTCATGTTACATGACGCTGGTGACAAACTAATCCAAGCAGTCAGTAAGTGAAATCTCATCGTGGTTTTTACTTTGTAAGGGGTTATTGAAAAATTCATAATTGAGCTAGAGTGGAAGTGGTGATTTGTACACATTGTAGTTACTTTAAATAAAAAGTGAAACGTGCTTCATCAGGTTTAGTAATCATTGATACACTGTCATGTGCCTGTGAATAATTTCATGTTATTTCTCAACACTGACTACCAATGAAGTTGCTCAGATATCTTTGAGAAGTTGGAAACTCATCTGAGCTTTATACTGTACACTTCTTGTTGATCTCTTTTAATCCGCTGAATGCCATTCACTTGCCATTCTTCCTGACAAACGCGACCAAATTTCTAAAAAATAGGTGTTCTATTTAACAACTATTGAGCATGATAATGAGGTCTCTCTTACCAAACTGACAAGCCCGTCTTACGCTGAACAGAGCAAGTTCTGAATAGCGGGTTGTGTAAGACTAGAGACCTCTTACATTGTACTATGTACATACTACATAACATACAATATACAATGTACATTGTACATTACATACGATGTACACTGTACAATGTACATTGTACACTTTACACTGTACATTGTTTACTGTACATTGAACATTGTACAATGTACAATGCACATTGTACATAGTACATTGTCTCATCCTAAACTCGTGCACCTAACAGAGCAGGTTCTGAATAGCGGGCTGTGTAAGACTAGAGACCTCGGTGGTAGCGCCACTACTCGGGAAATGACCCGGGCCATTATCGGAGAACTGCATGAAGTGTATGCCAGGGAATAGGTAACGTTTGTACAGCAATGTACACTGTACATTGTACATTGTACAATGAACACACTGTGTGCCCAGTATCATGTACACTGGACCCTGCGGACTGAGGAGAAAATGAAGAAGCGTTTACCTTAAAAGCATAAACCCTTCAGTCTTAAATTCTCAGTCAGATTAAATCCATGATTAATGCTGAGTTTTGTTTGACGCATTCCTACCATTGTTATTAAACTGAATAGTATAGTAGCACTTTTCGCCTAGAATTTCGACAAGGAATTGCATAAAACTAGAATAAGCTAGGTCTAGTAACCAGAAAGCATTGCCAACCTAACATCTCAGACCCAATAAGTCTTACGTCGCACTTGTGTGTCTTGTTCTCTTATTCCTTTCTTTTACAGCAATGCTGATTAGTCATAGAATGGTGGTTCTTTCATGTTTGCTGATGTTCCATTAAAAATAGGTTCTTTCATCTTTGCTTATGTTTCATTGAATATTGCTTCTTTGATGTTTGTGACTCTGATGCTTGGAAATTTCTCGACAAGAAAAATGGTTATTTACTATTGAACGTCTATATCATATAACCTTTTGCATTTTGAAATTGTCAACACACAACAAGACCTTCATTTATTGATACGAAACAGATATCGGTCCTTCCAGCACGAAAGTCTGAGGATTAGAATTCCTCCTTATCATCTTGTTTATCATGTTGTATCCCCCAGGACAAGTGATAAACTCTGGTACCTGTCGGACAATAGACCTCGGTGGAAATGCAAACACTCGAGACATGACCCGAGCAATTCTCGACCAACTCCATGCTCTTCACTGAACTCAATGCTAGTGTTTGGATCTGATGGTCGCTAGACCATTACTGAATGTTAAGTTACTGTTTGTCGAATGTTGAGCGACATAAACCGTTATCAAACTAATGAATTGTTCTTTTTAGATCAATGTACTTATGAGTACATGGTAATTTGATTTGATTAAACTGTTATTGGAGGATTAGGTGGGATTTCGGAGGCAATTCTTTTCATGGTCCAAGAAATTTCACACACGAATCTCTTCATCTGTCAACCTAGTGAGTGAAGCATGTCGTTTTTTCGAGGTGGCTCGCTAAATCTGCGTTATTCCTAAAGTCTTTTTTTTATCGTACCAACTACAGGGCACGGTCTGACGTCTGTATATGTAACAGAAATTACCTGCTAGGTCTTGAAAAGGATTGCCATTTATTGCCATTATTAATTTGTTCTTTCAACTTCTACAATATTAGACAACTGACGTGGAAGTATTTGATTGAAATGTGTTAAATTTGGTTTAATTGATGCATACCTGATCTTCTTTTTGAATTGTTGCTTGCATCAGCTCATACGACATACCTTAACTTATTCATTAATTTATTATTCTCACGTTCACCAAAAAATATTAATTTGCATAGAAAGTAGTTAGGAACTATGCATAGTCAATTAATGTGATTAGTTTCATAATTAGAAAGATTCCGTGCATAGGTATTCATTCAGTTCTGACTATCGCTAGACATGTTGTATAGCCATTATTAAGTGGAGAATAATGGTGTTAGGAAAAATGATTCTGTGAAGATTATTTGTAACATTGTACTATACCGACTATTATATAAAATCATTCATATAGTTTTTGCTAATTCAGTCTCGTTATTGATTCCTTTGTACCTATTTTTTCTTTTTTCCGACGAGATTTAACAATCTAACATTACAAATAAATGATCTTATTTACTATACTCATTACTCGTCTTGTTTGATTACGAATACCTAGGTCGATGCCAAAGATTTAATATCAAGTTATTTATTTAAAATTAATTTTCATATTCTAGAACAGAATGTCAGTTGTCTTCCTCCTCCTCCTCCTCCTCCTCCCCACCACCCTCCCACTCCCTCTATTGCAACTCCCTGACTCTCGTTGAAACCATCCCTGACAATCTTACCTTCCCCTCATCCTCCCCAAACCACACCAACACTACTGCAGCGCTGAACAAGCTCATTGCTCTAACCCAATCCACCCTCGATATCGCACAATTCTACTTTACTCTCCGAGCAACAGATCGCCCGGGTGATGGTTCGGATAAGGATGGTCGGGATTTGTGGATAAATTTATTGAAGAAGGGTCATATGCTTCATCGAAGCGGAGGAGCGCTGAGGATCGTACACAACATTCCTGATAAGGAATACCCGGATACAGATTCCAAAGAATTAGCTGACGCGGGAGAAGCGCAGTTAAAATATTTGAATTTCGAGGAATTGATCGGAGGTGGTATTATTCACACTAAGCTCTGGGTAGGTAGAGACGCATAGGATTTTAAACGATTTTTTAAACGCCAATTTTATGCATTTTCAATTCTCCGATTTTCATGAAACTTGATAATATCGTGCACTTCACGTAACAAATTACCAAAGATTTTAGCTTGAGCTAAAATCTTTGGTAATTTGGTAGCAATTATCTTAATTTTCATCCTAGGTGAGTGACAAGAAACATTTCTACCTGGGGTCTGCTAACACCGATTGGCGGTCTCTGCGGCAGGTCAAAGAGATAGGATTGCTGGGTATCGATTGTCCTGCGATTGGAGAAGACCTACAGAAGATGTTTGACATTTACTGGTATCTGGCTGATCATGGAATGCCTGAATCTGAATTCCCTGCCTCTCTTGACACGGAATTTAACATGAACAACCCCATGAGTTTGCTGGTAAAGGAGGATTTTTCCAACATGGACATATTCCTCGTTTCCAGTCCACCTCCATTCTGTACAAGCGGCCGGACCAATGATATCGACGGACTGCTGCACGTGATAAACTCAGCGCTAGAGTTCCTCTACATCGAGGTTTATATTTCGTAATTCCGTCAGCAATTCTACCTTCACCTGATAACTTTCTCAGCTATTTGACGTTTTTAAGCATCAGTAAAATGTGCATGAATAATGACTGATCCTGTTTAACTGATTGTCTTATTTGCTGTCCAACAAAATGAAATTATCCTATCATTTATTCGCCAGGTGATGGACTACTTTCCCCTGACTATCTACACTGACCCGGAGCAATACTGGCCTGTCATTGACGATGCCTTGCGAAGGGCTGCATTTGAACGGGGTGTAGATGTACGACTCCTTATCAGTCCCCTGCCTCATGATCTAACTAGGTTTGTTAGCTGAAATATCGGATAATTATTTATAAGCCACATACAGTAATAGTTTGAATAATTTGAACGAAGTTTTTCGGAAATTCAAATATTTTCATCGAAACTTCAACAAGTTTTAAACAAAACGACTTTATAAATCAAAATCTGATATTTTCTGATGACTAGGTCCGACGAATACTACTACCTGAAGAGTCTGGCAGCACTGAACGGTAGTGGCAAACATGGGCATGTGAGGATCAGTGTCAAGATGTTCGTCGTGCCGTCCTACACACCAGCTCAGCGGAAACTCAAGTAATAACTTTATAATAATGATATCATTATTCCATTCGGAAACTTTTATATTCTACAATGACAACAATCATAATCACTGGACCCCTTCACTTTCAACATGAAAATTCACAAGATCTTGATGAACAAAATTCATTATTGACGAGTAGTACTTTATCAGGAACTATTAAACGTAATCCGAATATCATTCCCAGGTACGCTAGAGTAAACCATGCTAAGTTCGCTGTAACAGACAGAAATGGCTATCTCTCTACCAGTAACTGGTCAGGGGATTACTTTACCACTACTGGTGGTATAAGCAGTGTTATGAAGTGCTATAATCCGGAGAAGGGGGTGTGTAAGGGATTGCTGGATGTCTGGACACGAGATTGGTATTCAGAGTTCACCAAGCCTTTGGAGCCGTGGGGAGACAGTAACTATGTGTTTTAGAGAATGAGTCACTCTGCAAAATTTCACATTGACTGTTGGTTAATTTCTAGATTTAGAAGTTATTCAGCTAATAACTTCCAGTACAATTTCACATTTATAAGAATCAGTAAAATATGCGAATAATGAATTAGCCTAGGTCATTATTTTTGCGAGGGCCAAAGATATCCAACTACCCAACGGCAAATTTCAGTGATGTGCTCCATCTGGATATCATAAAGAGGTGTCTGCCATCACAATTCTAGAATTATCAAACCAATCAAATCAATACACAATTATTCAGTATAAATAAATCAAAAGGTGCATTTTACAATTCACCGGAACGCACAAAATAAATCTTCGGAAAGGGAAAGCCGTTGAAAGATGTAATCACATTGATGGAGTAAGCCCCTAAATCAGGGAACACCACCCAATCCCCTCTTCTTAGGTCCTCCAGACAATACCCGTCCACCAGCCTATCAACACTGTCACAGGTCGGCCCCCACAACACCACTTTACCGCGTTTAGAGGTTTTCTGAAGGTGGATTCCACTCCCACTTCTTTGCGACATTTCACTGCCAAGTATGTAGCCATTCTTTTCCATATCATCAACCGATTCCCTTCTTAATCTAATGACATATGGCACAGAAGCTCTAGCTTCCTCATGGTCAAGAATATGACAGTTGAGTGGTCCATAAACCCCTGTGTTTAGTACAAACTGAGGTGGTGTCCCTGGCTCGTGATGCTTTTCAGCTATAACTTGTGCTACGACGTAGCCCGAGCTTGCTACCATGTAACGACCTGGTTCTGCAATAACTCTTATCTCATCGCGGATGTCGCCGTAGATCTCTGAAATGGCATCGTTAATCTCTCGGGCCATCGTTTCAAATTCAGAGCTTTCTTCTCCTGGAAAACCTCCCCCTATATCGAGAATTTCGAGGGGGAAACCATATTCCTTCTCCAGTTGGTTCCACCATAATCTAGAGAGTTTCAAGGTTTTCCGATACAGCAAAGAGGAATAGCAGTGGCTTCCAACATGGAAACTTATTCCGACGATGGAAACTTGTTCTTTCCTCGCTGCTGCAGCTAATTCGGGGAGTAATTTTAGTGGTGCCCCGAACTTCGAAGAGAGGCTTCGAGTCCCTCCATCCTTATCATCAGGGAGAATCCTTATGATCACTTTAGGACTGGGGCAGCGGAGGAGCTTTGCCATTTCACCAATTTTGACGATTTCATCCACAGAATCAGCCGTTGATACGATACCGTGTTCCAAGGCGCATCGTAAATGGGAAGGTTGCTTGTAAGGTTGAGCATACACTATTTTCTTAGGATCACAGCCTGCCTTGAGAACACTTTGCAACTCGTTCAGAGATGCGACATCGAATCCACAGGATTTAGCGGTCAGTAGTTCGACAGTTTGATCGTGATGTTGCGCTTTTAGTGCAAAGAAAGGTTCAATATTAGGAAAGTTCTTCATCCAGTCATCAAAGCGTTGCTCAATCTTTGACACATCTATCACGATAAACGAGTCATCTTTGGTTTCACCTTGTCGGCATATGAGATCTTTGACGAAATGCTCAACGCTTAGAACGGGCTTTGCATAATCAGATGTAGGTCGGGATGAAATGGGCATTCTGGAAAAGTGAGCGGAAAAGGGGAAAAGTGGGCACCTCACATTCAAATTAAAAATTCTCTGCATTTTATGAGGGCACTATGAACAAAGTATATCAAACTCAAGACAATGTACCTATGGCCAATAAACCTATGGCCTAATTCACTTCCTTTTTTAAATTTTTGAATTACCTTAGTACAGAATATTTATTTATACGTCACGAATTTTATACGAATATTATTTAAACGACATTAAATTTATACGATTTTATCAGTCACCAAGAAAAAAGAAATTCGGTTTTGATATTGATTATTCAATGTGAGACAAGAGAATGGGTCCACTAAGCCACCAGTATCCCTTATGTTTTTAGTATCACGTATTCTTTTCACTGCTTAGTGCTTTATAAGCAATACCAGCTGCAGACCATCCTTCTAAAATATTTGACTTTTCTTCTGCTGTCTTAAAGTAAGTGAAAGCCACTTGAATCCTGTTCAATACTTTTCAATGTACGGTTGACAGTCAGATCAAGTAGCTACAAGAATGGAAAATTTTTACGACACATACATAATTAATACTTCATAATTTTTATACGACATGAAATTTATACGAAAAAAATCAAAATTCGTATAAATATTGTGATGTATAAATATTCTGTACTAAGGTAGGCCCCCTGATACTCCGATATTTTGTTACCTCGTAACCTACTGTGTGTAATAAACTACCTTATTCTATCATTATTCTTTATTTTTGTAATTATTAATTTTGTTTATTGGCTATTGATGTATTGTTTTTCTAGGTATACGAGTGTTTTTATTTGATAAAAACTTGATTATTTGATATTTAATTCAGCTATAGTTTTGACGTACTCTTACTTCTTAATTAAACATCATTATTAATGTTATTATTGGAAATTATTTTATTGGTATTACGAATTATTGCTATAACAACATCTTGTACTCTTGTACTTGTTTTATATTTGTAAATTTGAAATTTGAAAAGATTGTGACTCCTTATCTTAGCCCAGATAATAATATTTAAATGAATAATCCGAAGAAAAAGCTATCTTAGTCCAGATAATAATATTTAAATGAATAATGCGAAGAAAAAGCTATGTAGAAATTCCAGTGAAAGGCTCCTGGCGTTGTCTCAAATTAAAAAAACTAGCAGAAAATTTCAGCAATTGCAATTCATAGTAACGAAAATACTTTAACTGCATCGAAAAATTCGAATCAGAACCAAAGTTGTAGGCTCAATTGTGAGTTGCGTACCAAAACCAACAAAGAAAAATGAAATTCAAACACTTCACATATGTTACCATAGTAACAGAACTACTTTTCCCAATCTGCACGTGCATCCCGACACGAATCCCACGCACACAACGACACAGTGTCCATACAAACGGTTTTCACATTCTAATCTATGATGCCGAAACAATAACCCACACACACACCGACACAATACCAGGCCCGTTGGGCCTGCAAACACACAGCTCACTCGGAGCTGCTACGCAGCACCTCGTTCGCAAATTTCAACCCCCACAACTCGAATAGATGGAATATTTTCTACCGCACCAAAAAATTCCAATCAAGAAGTTACGGAGCAACTTACTCATTCCAGCATTAAACAGAAATGTACGCGCGCACACTTAATCTGCACGTGCAATTTGCCTTATTGCGCGCGCGTTGCTATAGGGCGTGACGTACAGATAACATACAGAATGTGCGACTTTATAATTAAGAGGTAATAGGGATCATCGTTTTCATACTTTTACAAAAAAATAGGAGACATAACATTTTTAGATGAATCTCAAATAAATCAATATAACGATTATTCAAGTCATCTTTACAAAACTACTGTAATTATTGAAATTATGACATTCAAATGATTATTATTTAATTGAACAGAATATGGAAGGTGTCGAAGGCTTGTATAAGAAGTTTGGAGTGCTTGCTGATGCCAAGGACAAAGCAGGAGAAGTAAGATTCGTACAATCTTTTAATTTTAATTAATAATCTGGATAATCAGTCGTGTCTCAATGAGTTTTTGAAGAACTTAGCAACTCTGTTCACGATTTCAATCCCTTCTAGAAATACATGTTCAGTTATCCTATTTAGAATATTTGACAACCACCAACTACCCTACAAATAATTTGGCCACTATCCATTATCCAACTATCCTACAAATAATCTTACATTCTACCCAGTATGAGGAGGAGTACCTGTCCATCCTGTCCACGATTTGTAACGGATCTGATGCGGAGAAGAGACTCTGTGCTTCTTTCATTCCACGTTTCTTCAAATCCTTCCCTGATCATCAGGAAGCTGCTTTCAATGCTCAGCTGGGTAAATGTTATGATTTGCTTAATATTTCATTTAGGATCACTGATTATGATGTTTAGATTTGTCTTCAACTCTTTCTTATTACAACTTTTAAAGTGTATGATCATTATCTTGCATCAAAAATCCCACAATGTCTATTAGTGGTTAGTGGTTACCTACTCAGGAGTCGTTTTCAATAGATAAGTACAATCGAATTGTACAATCAGCTCAAAGGCTGTTGATACGTGAAAACAAGAAAATTGCGTTACTAGTACTTATACACGGACATTGCAATCAGATAATGCGGGTTCGAAGGCTCCAAGTCTTTCCATTCGCTACTCTGAACCACATTGATTTCAATAGCATACTTTCTTACTTTTGTGGTGGTTATTAAAGCCTTCCGTCCTCCAATAGATTTGTGTGAAGAAGAAGAGGCTGTTATCAGAAGGGAAGCTATCAAAGGGCTACCTGACCTGTGCAAAGCAGATACCAATCTCATCGCCCGGTAGGTATTTGAAAAACATCTGACTATTTTGAGTTATCTGCTATCCTTAATCCTACCTTCGATTCAAAAGTTTGCATCATTGGAATTAAATTAATTAAATTTAACATAATTAATTAACAGATTTAACAGCGTTGTATTCGTGCAAATATTTTGTTACCTTTACAATGCAATTTTATTACCTTAAAAGTACTTTCAATGCAACGTGCCTTTTAATACGCCGCGATTCAAAAGCTCCAGACACCACAGTTACTTTGAATAGTTCCCGCTTGCAGGATGTCGAGTGTGATCGCCCAGCTGCTTCCCATTGAAGGACATCTCGATCAGACCATAGTGAAGCACTGTCTTGTACAGCTCCTCAAACAGGACACAACAGCAGCCCTAAATGGACTTATCAGCCAGATTAGGAAAATGTTTTAGCGGCGACAGTTCGAAAAATGCAGTTTTGGGTGCGCGGCGTAAAGACATATAAATATTAAATAACATGTCTATACGCCGCACAAACTTACAACCGCGCACACAAAACTGCAGTTTGAAATGCCTCTGTAGAGCAAGAGTATCCCTTTGAGTTGTTATCAACTTATCAAGCTAATGGCACGGGTTGACATTGCATATAGCTTCTCTATAGCTGATTGCGAAGTGCAATCCTTCCTTAACGGTCATTCCGGCGACTGCTGAGATTAATTGAAGCAACTAATTGAATTAATTTGTCGTGAAATTCACCCTTTATTTTGCGCTTCATTTACCTAAATTTCTGTTTAGATTGTCGGGGGCAACGATGCAGTAAAAGAAGCAGGTAAGAGGTTTCTTTTGGAGAAAATAGCTGATTCAGACCGTTACTTCCCATCACTGCAGACAGATGAGCCACTGCGGAGCTACCTAACTGATCAGGTACAGTAATATCCGGTAGTCGTGTTAGCGGTACTCAGTGGTAAGGTGATTGTTGAAGTAACCCAAATGTTCGGGGAGAAAAGATTGTACTGTATCTTCCAGTTTCTTTGTGGCACATCAAAGTATTGGTATTTTGGTAAAACCTCTTTGAATGGCATTTCTTTTCAGTTGGATAGTTTGGGACGAGGATCTTCCTATGAAGAGTATGTTGCATTGATGCAGGTGTCGGCAGGAATTGACAGGAAGAAAACAGTCAAAGCCATTACTAAACTAATGGACCTTGATAGGCCTTTCGATGTGAGCCTCTCGTACTTGTACTTTGTAGCAATGATAGAATGATCAACCGAGTCCTCGGCCTCCGTATTTACTTATTTACCTTGGTCACAAAACCAACCCTCGGTCGGTCATTGGCCTCTAGAAGTAGTAGTTTCATTATAGATCTAAGTTCATCATTTCGTAATTTCGTAAGCCTTTTCATTATCACATGATTTTGATTTTGTCTGGAACATATTTCGTGATGCCATGCCTTTTACTCCTTCATCCTGCAGCCGACTGACATAAAGACCATAGAACAGTTCTGCCTGCTCCTCCCAGTTTGTCTCAAACACCACTCTAAAAACAACAGTACGTCAGCTCTTCTCAAGTACTTCGGAACTGTACTGCCGGTCTTCAGTCAGATTGCCAACCCCGAACATCAGATACTGTTAAGATAGACATGAATTGAACCCCTTGCCACTTTTTGAACTTTTGAAGCCGATAAATTTGTTTTTGATCTTTTGATATACGAATAGACATACATTCCACTTTTTAATGCTCTTATTAACCCTCTCCCCCCCCAGTTACTGCAAGGTCTAGCAGAGACACTGAGTCTGTCAGTTACTGAGGAGGACGCTGCGTTATGCTTGGACGGAATTTACACCCTTTTTCCCTACTGCTGCTTCAAACCTCATTGAAAGTTTCTAATAACGTTCAGCGTTCCCTATTTCAAGAGTACTACCAGTTTTATGACTGGCATTCAAGTTATTTACATTTTATTTTCAAGTTCAAAGTAATAATTCTATCGCGTAATTTCTGACGGTTTCCCACTTTGGACGGAATTTACACGTTACTGTTCTCCTATCTCCCTGAGGAGGTTCCATCAGATGAAATAGTGGAGGAACCACCCATTCTTAACTTTTCCTTCCTTGAGTGTTTGCTGTTTGCACTTAACAAGACCGCTTCACAGGTAGAGACGTGGTATATAATGGTGTCGTATAATTTGATTATACCGGTTGAAATTACACACGATATTCCTTATTAGTCTCTTAATAGAATCTCTCTTTAATTATTATATCTTCTCGGAAAGCAGCTTTAGCATTTTATCATTTTTATGACATTATATTCACTATTCAGGTTCCATCATACTTGAAAGATGAGAGAAGGTCAAGGAGTTGACCCAAAACTTAAGTTTGTGCTCCGTTGCTGTACATGCTATGCCAAGCGACTGAAAGGATCTTCAATTGGTAACTGCAACTTATATCATGAATTTTAAAAGCAATCATAGTTCAGGAGAAAATGGGTTCTTAGTTCATGTTATTTAGGAGCATTTCTATCGCTCTGTTCCATTCACCTATAAAACAATCATTTTATAGGCGAGGATACGCCCGACAAGGTTAAGTTGAAAACACAAGCCTACAAAACATGCAACAACACCAAAGGAACTGGCTAGGGTGAGTCTTGAAATCATTTGAGATACATAGCTTAGATTCGGGCACCATGCGCGCATAATTGGCACACAAAAAAATGCATGTTTGTATGCCGCGGTGAAAAAATTGACATCACCGAAGAATTATTGCGCGCATTGCGTTTTTATCGCGCGCGCAGGCCGCAGCATATTTTCACTTTAAATTATGTTCACACATTGACCGGGATTTAAGACTTTCACCTTGTCATCAAATCGCCGCTGACCATTTTGTGACATTTCAGGGATTAATCTCGACTCCCATCGTGTACAAATCAGATACAACATTTTCCTGGAATGTCGATTTAACTAACGTGACGTAAGTAGTTGCTGTCTACCAATATTTCACGAAATGCCTGACCAATGACCACTCGTTTAAAGACACCAATACACGATTTTTTCTGATCTTGAATTTTAGAATTAATCGGTGTATATCCGAAAACCAAACTTAAGCAAACCATCTTCCAGGAACCGTCTCTTCACACCGCTAGTTTCAGATAAGTGAGTGTTTCAAATGTAATTTCAACTTTCAAGGAATAATCCTTGCCTTTTTACCATGCGAATGCTGAAATCTTTTGCGGCAACTACTTGATAAACTACCCACCGCAAGTTGAAATTACTTTCCTTTTTCGTTGTTTACGCACATATTCAAACTCAAACCAACCCACAATTAATCACATCCCACCCACCGCATTAAACTAAATCCCATCTCACTGCAGTAAACGAGGGCCCAGAGAGACTCGACCTCTTTCCAAACCCGCCAAATCCCCGGTCCCTAAGAGACGCCGTCCTTCCGACCAAAGGGACCACCCCACAAGACGGGCTCTGCAGGTTTACGCTCCACCTCAGGGCAAATACAGCACCAACATCGGCAGTGAGTGTAGTTCTTTGTATACGCTAGATTCATTGGTGAAATGTAGCACTTTCATTAGCAGTAAATGTTAATTCTGTGTATAACTATACGCTAGATTTGTTGAGAAAATACAGCACCAACATCGGCAGTAAGTGTTGTTTATTAACCAAGATTTATAGCACTTTTATTGGCAGTAGACAATGATGTCTTTAGTGGCCATCCAGAAATGAGTTCATCACTTGGGTATGTATGAATGTTTTGGAAATGATGAGGTAGTATGTATGTATACTATTTCATTCATCGTCTTCAGGTGTCAACGGTAAAGATGACCCTGGCCGGAGATTGAACCCGAGGAGGTATTAAACCCAAAGAGGTACAACTAACATTTAATTCTGACTATGAGGACTCTATCACCTGTAAGTGAACTCAAAGCAACCGGAGAATGGGGATAAGTTCGGCATTTTGTTGTTCATACCGACGACTTAGCCTATGGTGAAAATCATAAATATTCATGACCGGCACAGACATTTTTATCGACTATTCTGATTCAGTATTTTGTCTCTGGAGCACGGACTTTTTGACTTCTTGAGGAAACTGTATTGTTCACCAGAAATTTATTAATGTTAATGCCATCGGTGGCTGTTCGCCGTTCGTATCAGGAAAATATTTATTACTTTCTCGCAAATTTTAATCTTCCCCCATTCCTTAGTTCTGTCCGCTATCATTATAAGTCCACATAGGACAAGCTCAAACAGTCCAATAAATTTCATTTTACTGCTACAGTGTTTGAACTAAACACGCATATTTTAAGGAGATTTAATTATGCATTTAACAGATAATAGTCACTATTTATTTCCTTTATCATTATGATCCATGTTTATTGTATTTACTACATTTTATTGTTACAAGCTTGAAATCAATCGTACTTCCTAATTTCGGATACAGGTATTAGGAACACGTGAAACAAATTGGCTCGTAGAAATTATCAAAGAAAAGCATGAAAAGTTCTGAAATAAATGCGAAACAATTTATAAAAATCGGTGTTAAAAATCTTCATTGACCAAAAAAGATCGTTTTATAAAGCTCAGGCCCCAATCAGATTTTGAAA